>BJBW01000431.1:0-18952 GCA_004320125.1 Scolopax mira
CTGCATGTCTTCCCAAACCCCTCTCTCTCCTGCTCCTGATCTATTTGCTTCTATTAAATCAGCAACCTGTTAGTATTTGGGTTTTTCCAACAAGAAAAAAAAAAAGGAAAGAAAAAAAGAGAGAAATATGGATCAGAGAGCAATAAAGAATACTTAAAACCACTTTTCCCACACACGCAAAGCTAATTTGTGCAGATTTTCACATGAATCCTCTTAGTGATGAGTACACTGCACTTTCTGAGCACTGCATTGCCAGCATCCAGCAGGACATTTAGCACCTTCAGCATCACCCAAGCTGCTTCTGTCTGGCTGAATAAGTAGTTTAACCCATGTGTGAACACCTCAGTTAAATAAAATTGGAAACCAGACTGAGCAGCAGAACATCTGTCACATACACAGCAGCTCTAAAAGTAAATAAATACATGAAATTGAAGCAACATTTCAGAGTTTCTCTTGCGCTTCATTAAGTAGCTGGACATTTTCCAATTTTTAGTACAATTATGCTTTGCTCTAATTAGAGGTAGGCAGAGCCCAATGTGTCTTTCAAGCAGCTTGTCAGAGGCTGGTCCTCCTTTTAGAGCTCTGGTTTGTTTGTTGTGCATAAAAGCAAGTTTCTCAGACCATTTTCTCTCCTTTGAAGACTCATGTCACCTTGAGTAACTGTCCCCTCCCAGGCCTGCACTAGACCTTTACTCCAGTTAGGTTAATCGATAGCACCAGGTTTAGTACAATCTTAATTATGACTAAATTATTATTGTCCAAGTGGCAGCCAGTAATGAGTGGTGTTCCTCAGGAGTCAGTACTGGGACCAGTACTATTTAACATCTTTGTCGGTGACATGGGCAGTGGAGCAGAGTGCACCCTCAGCAAGTTTGCTGACCACACCAAGCTCGGTGGCACAGTTGACATGCTGGAGGGAAGGAATGCCATCCAGAGGGACCTGGACAGGCTGGAGAGGTGGGCTCATGCTTAATGATCTTTAAGGTCCCTTCCAACTCAAACAATTCTATGATTCTAAAGCCACAACAGGTCTATAGGTTTGGGGAGGGAGCCGTGGGTCACTCCATTTAATTGTTCTCAACATCCTGGTCCAGCCACACATCACACACAGCTCTGCCCACATCCCATGGAAGGAGCCACCAGCACATCCCTCCCTAACTGCAGGCGTTTATTATGTGTGTTTTACTCTCACTCAGCTGCAGGAAGCATCCCCCCCCTTAAGACCCTCTAACGCTACTGTCATTACGAGATGTCAGAGAGAGGAAATCCAGACGGTGCCATACGTTATTTATAGCCCTCGCTCCATTGGGAGAGGACAAATACATTATTCAGCTACAACTTATAGACCTTTAGTGAAAAAAAAGACGTGCTTTACTTCCCAGTTAATTTTGGAAGTAAGGATTTATCTGTTCAGTTTAGTCTGTAACGTGTCTGTCCGTGTGTGTTTTATCAGGTCTCATGTGGCACAGAGAGCTGAGTAAGTACAATTATCCCTGGCACACGGCGATGATAAACTGCATCCTGTGTGTCTTACTCAGACAAATTCTTTGGGATTTCAGAGCAAATTTTGACCAAGTAAGGCATCTGAATCCAAACTAAAGCCGAGCTATAAACCTTATGATGCCGTCTTCTGATCCCAGGGATTTTCCGGTAATTAAAAGGCGACACAAAACTTAGTCTGTTGCTGATTTATGGGAACTACTACATATTTCAGCCCATAGAAGAGGAGTTTCTTGGGAACAGACCCACCAGATAGAGCATCAGCACTGGGTGAGCACCAATGGGTGCAACCCACAGGTGCTAGGACCCCACAAGCGTCTCTGCCCCATGGGTCAGGGCTACATTTCCATGCAAACAGTCTCACCAGGGAGTTAGCACCTGATTTTAAGAGGAGGAGCAGCACCTTCCCAAATAAAACCAGGAAAAATCCTACAGAAATCAAAGAGATCCCTATATACATGCTTAAAGCCCCTCAAGGAAGGGCAATTCAAGCTGAAGGTCTCTTTTTTGGCACCCTTGAACTTTGCAGATCCACATCCAGCCAGGAGGCACACAGAATCTCCATTTGCAGCCCATGGATTCAATTAGGGAGGAAGCTGACATACATGCCTTAATTGCACTTTCCATTACCACTGCTGCTCAGATGCTGCGATGCTCCCTCTCCTTTCTGGCAGCACTGCCAAGAGCTGCATCCTCTCCCCGGGATGCTCATTAGCTAAAAGCCCATGTGCCAAGCACTGGTACACTTTTTTTTTTTTAAATACTGGTTCCCAGCTAATTGCCCAAGTAGTTCAGGACTGAGGTTCCCTGTGACCTGACCACTCCAATCCCAACACCATAGGTTTACTGATTCTGCCTATTTCTTCAACAATTTTAACATTGTTCGTTCCTTGCGGAATAGGCTCCCATAAGAGAATCCTATTAACTTCCCCCGTAACTCTCAGTACAAATTCAAATCAGGCTGGAGGGGTGAGAGGCAAAGCATGTTTTAATTACCTGGGAGCAGTCTCTAAAGCAGTTTGCCCAAACCTCTCCCATAACAGCAGGTTGGAGCAGCTGAGCCTTTGTTAGGAGCTGCTTAACAAGCCTGGATTGAAACGAGGGAGGTGAAGTACATCACCCCCTTCCATTTCTGAAGCCATATTTTGGAGGGGAATTAATTTTGTGGATATAAGCACAGAAGAGCTTTAGATCACAGTAATCTTTTTAAGATGTGTGATTTTGCTCCATTAGAATGCTTATATATGTACCAAAACACATACAGATCATTCCACAAAAAAACCTCTTTCCCACCATTGCCAGCTGCACAAGCCACCTCTGGGCAGCACAACTGGTCCTCAGAGCTTCCCAGCAGAGAAGGTCCCCCACTACCACACAAAAAGCCACTTTCACCCAGTAATTATTCATCATTTGACAGCACAAGGTAACTACCAAGTCTCTTGACTATTAAATCCACATGCAATTCCTCCAAAGACTGTGCAATTCCACAGGTGAGAGGTGGGTTTTGAGTGTGTTTGCCCAAACAACTCACTGTTGGTTTTGTCCCAGATCCCAGAATGGTCAGAGACCTCTGGAGATGATCTAGTCCAGCCCCCTGCCAGAGCAGGTTGTACAGGAACATGTCCAGAAAGGGTTTTGAATATTTCCAGAGAAGGAGACTCCACCACCTCTCTGGGCAGCCTCTGCCAGTGTTTGAGTCACTTAGGTGAAATCAAACCACAACCAACAGAAACCAAAAAGAGGGGAAGATCTGCAAAGCTGATGTTGTGGTCACACATCAAGTCCAGACAATACCAGACATCCCTTGATTGAAAGGGGTAAAAATACATGCACCATTGCCATGCAGAAGAGTTTACTGGTAGAGCATTGGTTAAAAAAAAAAAAGCAAATATTGTTCTGTCTAAAAGCACAATTAGGCTCAAAGAAACACAATTTGCTCACTATTTTGTCAGATTCAAATAAAAAGATAATAAGTAAGAGTTTGATGATGTGTTTAGTGGTTTCCCCGAGAGAAGAGTTTTGGGTTTGTCCCACAGTAACGCTTCAAAAAAAATTCTGTGGATGGAAAATTGAAATATAATCCACTGATTTTATGATATCCACTGATATTACTTGCTACTAATCCAGGGACAGGCTAAGCTGAGCAGTATAAAGGAAGGATCCAGAAAGTTTGTGTTAAGGTAAATTTTAGAAAAATAAAATATGCAAATATGACAAATTTCTGCTCTTAATACCATGTTTAAGTTGGCATCCCTATGGCAAATGTTGATGGATTTGATAACTTCTACATTTTAGACATTCTCATTTAAATGTATTTTTCACAACAAAACATCATGGTGCTCCAAAAGTGAACTCCACCAGACATTTATTTAAACTTTCAGTGCTTTTCTGTTGCCTCTCATGTTCTGAGAAGTTCTGTTGCCAACAAAGTCCTAATTCATTTAGCATTGATGCTAAGAAATGATCCCTCCCAACAGCACAGCCTCAGGTCTAATAATTCCCAGCAGGAAAAGTTAATTGAACAACCCACTGGCTGAGACAACATTTGATTTCCCTTTTTTAAAACCCATCAGCATCTGCAGGTGTTTTGGCCACTTTCTGGGAACAAGCAAAAGGGAAAAGTGCTTCCATTTCAGAGACACACGTTATCTCTGATGAAGAACAATTTGTAAAATGGCAAGCTTTTTGCAAAAGGGAGAGGTAAGGAAAAGAACAATAATGAAAGTCTGGTAACAGTCTGGTAGCCAGTCTGTAGGTTGTTTGAATAGACCAAATGTTACTGGCCAAAGGAAGCAAGCACAGTAAAACCAAAGGAAGAGAAGAGGGGGGGAAAAAACAACTGTATCTGGAAATAGAGGAAGACAAAAATGTAAATTCACTACACTGAGGACCACATGGATCTTATTAATCTCTGAAAAAAATTGTTATTCCTGCCATATCTTTTATTTAACATCAATTCAGAGCTGGTGACACCAATTCTGCCTGCCTACAGAGAGGCACCCGTGTACGCGATGCCCACGCAGTGACCTAGAAGCAAGACAAGGCATTTGGAGGTGATGATCTGAGCTAATATAAACAGCAATTAGCACAGGTAATCAGTGATGCACTGCCTGATACACTTCTTGTGTATATTCACATATGGAATGATTTTTTTGAAGAGCAATAAAAGTTTTTGAGGTTTCACATGATGGATTTGATAATTACTCCTAATGGCTGAGAAAGTTCATTTGCAGCCAACTAAGAAACACATTAGAGCTTTCCCATATAAAAGCAGGAGCAATTGTTTCATTGAAGATATTAAAAAGCTGCAAACTGGAAAGATGTGATACTCTTCTGCCCTATAGAGGAACTACCTGGATCAGCAGTTAACTTTTTCTCCTCCACCTCTTCCCCATTCTAATTTACAAGCTTCGATCATTTAGATCACAACCCCCTAAGAAAATTCCACTTAGTTTTTGGTGACAACAGTCAAGATAGCCTTTGCAGCGAGAATTTCACTTTATGCCACTTACTATATAGGTACTTTGGGGGTTCAGCACTACATACACCACAGGGATGAGGCTCTTCCCATCCCTATCCCTGCAAAGAATCCAGGTGGGACACAGGATCACCCCACTGATCCCTTCAATTCCCCATGTCAAAACAAGGCACACCCTCTGTGCAGAAGAGCTCCATCCTCACAGAACCTTCTGCCCCAACTAGTCTGTAAAACACCACACAGATCTGTAGCATCGTGAGCTTTCCACCATCACCCAGCATGCACCCACCTGCATTGAGCCCTGCTGGGTACCAAAGGGTTTACTTTAAATATTTAGACTACTCAGCTCTCTGCCCTCAAGCTCAAAACGAAAAATGCATGACTTATTCTTGGCATTTATTTTTCATCTGTAAGTATCTTCTGTTTTGTCATAAAATAAATTCCAGGTTAGACTCAAATACATTTCAAAGCTTTGCACCTTTTTGGGGAACATGTGAGATTTTTCTTTTTCCTCCAGAAAAAGACCTAAATAAACTGCTTAAGAATTCAATTAACTTGTGAAACTTTCTGTCATTAGAGACAATCAAATATAAAACTGTGAAAAGATTCAAATAAATGCATATGTAGTCACAGGACTAAGAAAAGCCTTCTCAAATTTCATGAAACATGCAATTCACTCTAATTGTTGTAGCACACACATGTATATGTCAGTGCAAAAGCTGACTGACACAAGTCATCTCATTTCTGGTATTTTCTAGAGAGGTTTTCTCTGCCAGACCACACAACCTGAGCCCATAATACTCCAGGTGCTCCATTGCTGGGCTCACTCCCACTCAAGTCTTGCTGCTTTCAACAGGGACTTCAAATCCAAGACCCTCCTGCAGCTTGTTTTTTATGTCAACTGACCAAATTAAAAAAAAACAAACACACAACAGAAAAAGTGCTTCACCCAGAATTCTTATGACTGGCTCTGGTCTGACATCAAAACAACAGGCTGTTCTTCTCTATGTTTACTTTTTCCTTTGATTCAGATTTGATTTTTATTGCTCACAAAAAGTGCCAGATGGATTCCTGAGAAGATACAAGGAGCTCTGCCTTGTCCTGGAACAGAAGCCTGTAGAGGGAATTGAAGAATGCAGTTTTCCTCCACTTTTTTTTTTTAACCTGGAAAGCTGCATTCAGGACGCAGATAATTCGTTTACATGGTCCATTGGTCTTTGGATATTTCCAGGTACCAAAGTGCCAGCAGACACAGTGAAGGATAAGTCAAGTAAGATCAATTAATTCATAACTTGTAACACTACACAAACCCGAGGTTATTACAGGAGAGCACAAGAGTAGAAAGCAGCAGTTTCCCTTATCTAGTAACATTTTCCTTGCAGATGTTAAAACCTGGGACTTCAGGGGAATCCTATAGAAATCACACACAAAGTTACCCAAATTTGAAAACTCTGCAGGTTTTGGCCAAAGCTGTTTATCCACAAAATTCAGAGTCAAAGCCAAATAACACCAGGTAGAGCCTGTGTTAGGATATATTTATGCAAGAACCAATTCTCTTCCCAAAATCTATACTCCATCCTAGGAGTTTTCTGTCATCAGAAGAGCAACTTCACCTTCCCCACCTCCATCCAGATGTTCATGGTGTGTTTCCCCATGCTCCTCAAAGGGACACCACCCCCCAGTTCCCAAGAGGACACATCCAAGAGCTGCCCCACTGAAGAGCAGGCATCAGAAAGACTGGGCAGAGGAGACTCATGGCGATGACACTACCGATGACAAGATTTACTTGATTATAAAGATATAAGGCCCCCACAGGTTCTCTCCCACCCCATTTTGCTGCCAGTCAGGGTGGTGGCAGTCCCAGGAGCAGAGCACAAGACTTAACATCCATCTAGTTTCCCAGCTCTACAGCTTTCCCTCTCTGGTTCCAAGACGAGAGCTCAGAGGAGGAAACAAGGCTTCTGGGAGCGTTCTTAGGATTTTAGGCTTGTGTGGAAACCTTCCATGTGCTCATTAGAATATAGAAATCAAAGATGTTTTGTACCCACATAAACTAAAAGTAGGTAGATTAAGCACCATGTCCCCTCAGTCATGGAAAACTGACACTCCTAAGGCTCACAGCATCCATCTCAAATTACTTTCTGAATCATTTTCCCTTCTGGGGAGGAAAACAAAGCAAAAAAAAAAAAGTAAAAAGGCAACCACACAGCTATTTTCTGGTTTTTATCATTTCACCATTGCCACCTGCTGTGCAATATTTTATGCTCCATTTCTTCCAGTTAGACTATTTCTAGCTGAAAAAAGATAATTTATTTTGTTCAGGTACGGAAGGTATTTATGTGTTGCTCTGCAACATAGGTGGACACCTATGAAATCTGAAGAACAGGAACACTCACCCAGCACAAGGGACATTGACCCTATGGGCAGAACGAGCCTTAAGGAGGCTATAACCACTCTCACTTCCCCATTTATGTTGAAAACAGGCATCTTCTGCTTTCATGATCTCAGGAAAACAGGATGGAAGAAAGATACCTCTGTGAACAAACAGAGAGGAGCATGCCTCAATCTCTGACTACTCCAAAACAACATCTTTAAAAGATATGACCAGCACAGGATGTTTCTCTGACCCACAACCAGCTGCAGCCATGGATTCATTTTCCTTTGGGGTGGAAGAAGGACAGGCAGTTGCCAGACTTTATCTTTATTTCCAGCTCCGGTGATGAATCTAATGCCTGAAGCCCAATTTTCTTCTTTTTTGGATTCCTACCAAAACAAACCCCAGGAAGCCTGTCACTTCCTTTATAACTTCAGAAGAATTATTGCAGCAGCTGCTGATTATTCTGGGACACAGATAGGGTTCCTCAAAACTACATGTTCATTTTTACAAGAGAAACCTTACGATTATTTTTTTTTTTTCCCCTCAAGAAAATATTAGTTCTCAAAGATTTAGAAGCATATTTAACTTAACAATACTACTGTAAACAAGATAACCCCCACTCATTGCACTTTAGATTGCTAAAAATAGCATCTGTAGGGGCTCTCTGGGATGGCATGATTAGAAGAAGCCACTTGTGCTCATCAGGCTCATGCCAGTGCCTCCCACCACCACCTTGATGCAGAGGAAGGGATGCTCAGCCCTGGTGTGAGGTTTTGACTGAGCATCACACAAACCCCCGCCAGTTCACAGTCACCGAACCTAATCCCTGGAAGGGGACAGATTTTTCTCTCCACATACTTCATCGCCAAGGACCACATCACCGCAAACATCTGCATTTTCTCTGGAGAAAACAATATTCTGAGCAATGAAAGCCAGTTTTACTGACCAACTGCCAATGCCATGATGTTCAGTCAAGTTTCTCCAACTGCTAGTTTTCGTGCAGCATCAGAAGAGTTTGAAAAACAAGACAAGCAGTTTCTAATGACTTTTTTTTGACACTCCTAATGTTCAAGCCACCCACCCCCTTCTGCTTGCAAGAGGGAAAGCTGTGCAGGGAGCACTGGGGTCTTTATATTTTTTGTTATTACTGCCTAAGCCATCTTCAGACAGAAGTGAGTAATCGTCATTAAGTTTTTTTAGGCATGCAGGGTACCAGAGTCTTGTTTTATCCTTCTGCTTCTCCACTATCAGGCTCTTTCACTCCCAGTTTTCCCTGCTAGCCAGAGGGAGAAGTGTTCACACCAACCCTGGCATTCAAAAGGCTGAAAGCAAAGCTCTCTGGGTTTGCAGTAGACTTAGAAGAAAGGGATCCCCAAAAACTTCATTTTGATTCAACTCAGCCAGAACTGCTACCAAAAAAAAAAAAAGAGAAGACTGAGCAAGACACTTAGCCCTCAAAAATGACTGTAAATTCACTTTGTATACAATCAAGGGTACAAGTTAAATGGAACATGGGAATTGAGTCTAGTTGGAAATTTTATTTTCATGCCTTAAAACAATTTAGCTCACAGCAGGTGAGAGCTAATGCTGGAAATCAAAGCAGGTGAAGGCAGAGACTTGATTGCCTAAATAGCAAAGCAACAAAGAAATGGTAACTAGGTAACTCAAGTAGAGCAAAATATGTAGATGATACAGGATTTGACATACCCAGGTTTTACTGTAGAGAAACTCATCCTCAAGAACTGGTATTTTCTGTGATATGCTTAGTTCCTCCTTCTGTTTGCAACCAAGCAACATCATCTAATATATTGGACTAAATGGAATGTTACAGCACAAAACCCCTGTGACCTTTTTTTTTTTAAGCTTTTACCTAATAGGAGGATCTTTTATTTTGCACAATTTCATCATTCTTGCTCTCCTCTGTGACCTAAAGTTAGCTAAACAAACAAAGTCCTTTACGCCTCCCTCCTGCTTTTCTTAGGACTGCCACCAGCATTTAAAGGTCACTTACAGCTGTGTTTTAGAAATAACACCACTCTCCCACTTTCCCTCCCCCTTTGTCATGCGCCTGGCATTTCTCAGATGGATTTTGTCTTTTGTGCCCCCCTGTTCACCTGCTCCTTTGCTGAGGCAACCCCTGTGTTAAGCCAAAGCCCTTCCCCAGGGGGGTTCGCAGTGATCTTTGCTGGCACTGAAGGAGCAGCTTTGGAGGAGTCAAACTGCCCATTCTGCTGAGCCACCAAAGAAACCCTTGGGCAGGACAGTCCATACCTGCCACCAGCTCTGCCCAGGGCAGTCTCCAGGGACAGAAGAGAGAAGAGCACATGGACCATAATACTTCAACCTGCTCTTTGGGACACGGACCAGCCTTCCTGGGGTACAGAAACATGGATCCAACACCTCAACATCAGGCAAGCAGGTGAAAGGAGGTCATCCTGCCCCTCTGCCCTGGGGAGGCCACAGCTGGAGCACTGGGTCCAGTCCTGGCCTCCCCAGTTCAGAAAGGACAGGGAAGTGCCAGAGAGAGTCCAGCAGAAGATGAAAGGGCTGGAGCATCTCTGTGCTGAGGAAAGGCTGAGGGACCTGGGGCTGCTCAGCTGGAGAAGAGCAGACAGAGGGGATTTCATTGATGCTGAGCAAGAGCTAAAGGGTGGGGGACAAGAGGATGGGGCCAGACTCTTCTCAGTGGTGCCCAGAGACAGAACAAGGGGCAACGGGCACAAACTGGGGCACAGGAAATTCCATCTCAACATGGGGAGGAACTTCTTTGCTGTGAGAGTGGCACATCCCTGGAAGAGGCTGCCCAGAGAGGTGAATATCTTCTCTGGAGATATTCAAGACCCTGTCTGAACACATTCCTGTGGGACTTGCTCTGGGTGGACCTGCTTTGGCAAGGAGGTTGGACCAGATGATCTCCAGAGGTCCCTTCCAACCCCATGTGATTCTGTGACTCAATGAGAGGGGAAGCACACATGCGCTCGTATAGATTCCTGTCCTGCACCTACACTGCCTCAGATAATGGCAAATACAGTGTGTCAGCTGTTATAAAGAGGTACTGCTTCATCACCTTCCGTAGAACTACATAAAAAGAAGATTTGGCCATTACTTTAAAAGTATTTTGGTCAATACCAGTGCAGTGCAAAAGGGCATTATGGCTATACATACCCCACCTCCTCCAGTCCTTCTCATTTTCTGGCTGGCAATAAGGTACCACCACTTGCCAAATCCCCATGCCTCAGCAGTATAGATATTAGAATAACTGCAAGAGCAGACCCAGGGGCATATTGAACAATAATAATTAGTAATAAACAGTAATAGCAGCAAAGAGTGCTGCCCTTTTACAGGGCTGAGTGGGAAAAAAAAACACATGAAGTGAATCTAATGATTCCCAGCAAGTTTTAATAAGATTCCCATCAGTTCCAATCTGAACAAAGTCATCCAAGTGCTATTGAAACAGTGATAATTCACTGATGCTGGTCCCCCGAGCAACAGAAAAAAAAAACCCACAACAGTAATTTGCAGAAGGGTTTTCCCCTGTGTTTCTGCTTCCATGGCATCATCTTCACTTTACTCAAGATAGTGTCTAGAAAATAACCTATTGCCTATTTGTTAGGCATACTTATGAATTGCTTGTATATTAGTCAGATTTTCAGCACAACTTTGTAGCGAGGAGGTTTTGCAACATTTTGCCTTCATTAAAAAGAACAATTTTCCCTCTATCCCTTCCCTTTCCCCATGCAGGCTGAAGAGAATTCCCTTGAGCATCTTACTTGACATATAAATACACTAGTCATCTCAATTCCCCCCCTTCCCCCCATTTCTGAAGTTTATCAAACATTTGGATCAAATAACAAAAATATAATCACTTCCCTTCCAATTTCTATGTAGCCATTTGACCCTAGAGAGGCAGTCCACCTGCCAAGGTTGTGCTGGGTCTGGAGAAGCACAGGAGCCCTCCACACCTACGTGCAACTCCTGGGAACAGCAACAAAGAGGTTGCTTCTCAGCAATTCTCCCAACATTCCCCTTTTCCAAATCGCCTTCTGCATTTTCATCCCCATCTTGCCGATTCCCCATGGAATGCTTGGGGAGAGCAAAAACCCATTTGCAGGAAAAGCATCCCCCTTTTGAACACCCCCCCCAAGAACAGGTTGTGCTGCTGAAGGCAAAAGCAAAGCTCAGTCCTGTCTGAGCTCTGTTGACAGGATCTGTCACTGAAAATCCCTCTAGCTTCATTGTGTAGAGCCCACTGCACACAGCCTCTTGTGGTATTTTGCCATTCAGCATTTAATTGCCTGTGTTCTCCCTCATAGTATAAAAAAAAAAGCCGGAATCACTCAATTTAAGGGAAAAGCTTCAAAAGATAGTTGACAATGTTTTCCACATAGTGCTGATAAGGGAATTACAGCCAAGTTTCACATTGGATAAGAAATGACAATTAAACCTAGAGATGGTGACTCCCTTCACTGTTTTTTTCCTCATTTCAGCTGAAAATATTTGTGAAGCACTGAAATTGTTATAATTTGTAGACATTAAACCAAGCATTTAAAATCTGCGGAAAGGCATCCATTTCCCATCATCTGACATCTTGACTGTTTCTTCCATGTCACAAAGAGGTATACGCAGGTCCTTAGTTCCAAAAACTATCATGAAACCCAAGTTGCTCTTCAAGCCTTGATCCTTTCCCTCTCCATGTAAAGTCACAACTCCCTGTGAAATCACAGCTGGTTACTACAGAAATTAATTCTGTGCCCCAGGCACTGAACCTGCAGCAAACTGATGGGGACCATCCAAGAGCAGTCAGCAGGAGCTTAAGATAAGTCATACAAATAGTATCTCATCTAGAGGCTGACAACATGTAGAGATCCAAGGATTCTAATAGAATCAATAGTCTTTCTTCATCATAAGAGGAAATATGTAAGTGGTGGAGACTTTTTTCCAGAAGTACTGCTCAAGAAGTCCTCCTCCCTGGATAGAAAAAAATCAAAATATAATCCCATTATTACTGTTAGCAGCCTGCAGGTAACCCACAGGTGGTGTCAGAGGAGCACCTATGCTCTGTCAGAATTCAGGATGAACACCAGGGAATCTCAGAAGACCTTTTGCTCTGCCTGGAGAGGAGCAGCAATGCAGCGCTCTCACATCTACACTCTCACACCTCCCAGGGGAAAACTCTGGTGTGCTACAGGCCACCAGGTTTTGCTGGTAAAGAACAAGAGGGAAATGCATTTTTATAAACAACTATCAATAGAAAAGTTGTTTGCAATAAATAAACAAAGTGACAACTGATTTACAAGCAGCTGCCAACAAAACCAAGCACCGGAAGCATGTAGCTTGTTGAAAGGAGAATATAATAGGTCAGAACAGAAAAAAACTGTCCATGCATTTGGTTAGAGAAAAGCAGAACATTGCACAGGCCCTTGCAGAAGAGACTGTATCTTGACTGGGAGCTCAAACTGCCAATTGAAGCAAATGTTCTCGCCATCAGCCAAAGCATCAGCATTTCTCAGTTTCCTACTCTGGGTTGGGAATCTTTGACAGAGATCAAACTTTCCCAAGTATGAAAGAGACATGAAAATTCTGACAAGCCTCATGGAATGGGGAAAGTCATTTTGTCAGACAGAAATGCATACCCTGTAGAGTTAAATTGGTATCTAATAAAACATGCTAAAAAACCCCATTATTTGGACATGCTCTTACTTAAATAACATTATTGTAAATGTAAGTTGGCAGCACACTCAGATATAAGGTTTCTATTTTTCAAGACCACTTTGTGCTTTTCCTAAAAATTATTCTGTACTCCATAGTGAACTCCTGTCTGAGGACACTCCATTCTGGAGAAACGCAGACTTAATTAACCTCCTGTTTTATCTTTTGGAACATCAGATCTTGTTTTACAGCCTCAGTCTATTACAGGGGTGTAACAGTTTGTTAACAAAGTCAGCAACAGAAAGCCAAAGTGATATGTCATTGCCAGTTAAATAGCAGAAATTAAGAGAAATTCTGGATCAAGAGATCCATCTCTAAGTGAGCTTTCACTGATTACTTTAATATGCATTTTTTAAGAATATCTTACCTCATAAGATACATTTAATTGCTAGACATCAATCTTTAAGATACTGCAAATGAGTAGAAAAAAATCTTACATGGAAACAAAGGAGCACATTGTAAATACATGTGTCGTTACTCTAAAGATAATTAATATTCATGTGTGACCTCTTAAAACAGACCAAATCCTCACACACAAATATCACAGCATGGGTGTGGAATAATACCCCTCACCATAGCTGGAGGCTGCTGTTAAATGCTGGGAATTGTAGGTTGCATGAAGATTTTTCATCCCTTCTGTGCATCTGACCATCTCAGCCACAAAGCTGGCCGGCACTATTTAGATCCAACTCAGAAAATGCTCCAAAAACCAGATCACTCAGATTGAAGGACTCAAGCATTTGTTATCGGGGACCAACATCTTTGCTTGGACAATTGAGCCAGGTGAAAAAGGCTTCAGCCTTCAATCACAGGATTAGCCCTTTGCTCATTCATTTCAGCAGTCAGTTTGTCCTTTACAACAGGGCTTACAGTACAGGTTTACTATGATCTGATGAATGGCATCAAGACATTTTTCCAGTTTAAATACTGGTGTTGTTTATGTCATACCCCTTATCTTTACCTGGAAAAAAGGAGTATAGGTAGGAACCATCTCCACAGTGGAGCAAGAAACAAGAGCTTTGCTTTGGCGAGGGCAGTTTGGCAGTAGAGGCACGGAAAGGATGCCAACAGACACATCTCCATCTTCTTGATGTCTCATGCTCTGTCACATGAAAGGGCATGTCATGCCCTCCTCAGTGTCAGTTCGGTACTTCAGTCAGTGCAGTGTATACTCCTAAATACTCCATTTCCAGTAATATATAAGTTTTTCACAAATTCACAGAATCACATAATGCTATGGGTTGGAAGGGACCTCTGGAGATCATCTAGTCCAAGCTCCTGCCAGAGCAGGTCCTACAGAGACATGTCCAGGTGGGTTTGAAGTATCTCCAGAGAAGGAGACTCCACCACCTCTCTGGGCAGCCTCTGCCAGGGTTCTACGACCCTCAAAGTAAAGAAGTTCCTCCTCATGTTTAGGTGGAACTTCTTATTGTCAATTTTGTACCTACCTCCTCTTGTCTTGTCCCTGGGCATCTCTGAAAAAAGCCTGACCCCATCCTCCTGACAGCCACTCTTTAAGTATTCATAAACATTGATCAGATCCATCCTCAGTCTTCTCCAGACTAAAAAGACCAAGTCCCTCAGCCTTTCCTCGTAAGGGAGATGCTCCAGGCCCCTCATGAGCTCTGTAGCCCTCTGCTGTCCCCTCTGCAGCAGTTTCCTATCCTTCTTCAACTGGGGAGTCCAGAACTGGACTCAGGACTCCAGATGACGCCTCTCCAGGGACAGAGCAGAGGGGCAGGATGACCTCCCTCCACCTGCTAGTCACACTCTACCTGATGCCATTGGCTTTCTTGGCCACAAGGGCACATTGCTGGCTCATGGTCATCCTGTTGTCCACCAGGACTCCCAGCCCTTTTACCTCAGAGCTGCTCTCCAGCAGGTCATCCCCAGCCTGTTCTGGTGCAGAGGGTTATTCCTCTCCAGATGCAGCACTCTGCACTTGTCTTTATTGAAGTTCATCAGGTTTCTCTCAGCCCAACTCTCCAGCCTGTTCAAGTCTCTCTGGATGGCAGCACAACCTTCTGGGGTGTCAGACACCCCTCCCAGTTTTGTGTCATCAGCAAACTTGCTGAGGGTACTCTTTGAATGTGCTCAGGGTACATTCAGCTGCTCTCAGCCTGCCCAACAAGCAAAGAGGAGCCTGGCCTGAGAAGCAGAAGCTCTTTCTCTAACTCAAGAACAGCTACAGATGAGGCAGAGCAGAGAGAGCTCCTGGAGCACCAAGTTCAAGTTTCCTGCTGCTGCTGCAGGAGGTTCAACTTCAAGTCCTTATCTCCACAGAGATGGGAGAGCTCTGCTGCAGAGCAATAGATTCCTGGCTTTGAGGGGATCCAGGTGCTCTCACTTCTCCTGAAGAACATTAAGGTGTCTCGTGCTTTTAAGTACTTCTTAATTACATTTCCTGAAATATTGCCATCACTTCACAAAGCCTCCCTTAAATCTTGTTTCCTCAGTGACTGGGCATTATAATTCATTCCATGGGAGGCACAGGATATAAAAACTGTGGAATAGACACAAATCATCTCAACACCTCCTCATCATTCAAGAGGTCAGCTGTAAAATCCACAATCTACTAATACAATGAGTTACAGGCTCCTGTAAATAACCTGGTCATTAACAACACAGGAGCTTTACATGGAGCACCCATGAAGCTTGTCTAGGGGGACACAGGCTTTTCCAACTTTATTACCATCAAAAAAACCCTTCACATGAATAAATGAAGCCACAGAGTGCTTCATAGCATGAAGCAGTGAATTAAAACTTAATGACACAGCCTTAAGTGAGACAACTTCCAACCTCTGCCTTCATTACCAGAAGGCAGGTTATCACGTAACAAAAATAAATCACTACAAACTGTATAGCAGAGACTTTATCTTTAAAGAGTTTCCCCAGAAATTGTCATTAACAAGGAAATTTGCAGGCTCTGCTCTGTGAAAGCAAGAGAAAGGCCCCCATCGCCCACCAGAGATGCTAAAAAAGAAGTAATGAACCCCTGGTTTTGTGATAAATGTATTTTGATTTTGCTACTTTTAGCAGCTGTCAAGTCACCAACACAATCTCATTTCACACAGAAAAAAGAGGTTTAGTTCTGCACAACAAAACCACAACGGTATCAAGGCCAAAAGAAACACCTCAAGACAAAAAGGGTCACCAAATTCAAACTGAACTAGTCAAAAGAACAGTAACAGCCTACCTCAAATTATTTTAAGTAGTTTAATAGCTTCAATTTTAATCCTCATTCTTATTAGGCAACACAAACTGCTATTATACCATGATGGACAAAGTTTAAAAACTCAGAAAGAAAGAGAAGGCAGCACAGGGCAACATGACTCAAGGAACCAGTGTCTACTAATGGAATAAAATGGGCATATCCCAGAAGTTTGAGTACTAACACATATTTTTCCCTCCCTCCCCCCCCCCAAAAAAAAGCCCTATTTTGGTGCCTTCTTTCCATCCTGTTTTTCTGTTTACATCTAATCCAGTGTATGTCCTAACTTGATAACTTTCCATACCTAGACATCGCCACTCCCAGAGCCCCTACAAAGGGAGAAGCAAAACAAAGCAGTACCTTTAGCAATGCTGATGTTAAAAGCCAACTTCAGAAGCCATATCCATCCTAACCACCTCCTCCAAGCCCAGTAGCCACCATAAACAACCCAACCAACCTCATTTATATGCAAGGAGCTATTAACAGGTGTAGATTATGATCACCTGCCACCTCCTCCCTGCATAGCTGCATCTGGGAGGATGGTACTAAAAACACTATGGCCTGATAGATAACATCTGTGTTTCTGCCAAAGAGACCTTTCACTATCTCCACCAGGTTCTCCTACTTGGTATTTGGAAAACCCCTGGTCCTGCTTCTCTGCCTTCCCACCTCAAGCACTTGAAATGACACGATCATCATCACCAGCTTATGCCATTTGTCATCTTAAGGTGAAAAAAAAAACCAACATCCAAGATGCCTGTAACTTCAAAATTGACAAATCCACATGGTATTTGTGCAGGTGATTAATCATTAGCAAACAACTTGTTAATTAAGGTTGCTGATTAAAAGACGTAAACATCAAATCTGCACCTGCTTTCTAAATTGATCTCCCTTAAAGTGTAAATATTTTATCTATACAAGATGGGAAAACAGAATGTCACCAATGTTTAATCTGCACCATTCATTACAGGTTTATATTAACCTTTAGAGAAGCAGTGACTACATCCCAGCGTTCAAGATGAACCACTGGTAAGAATAAGTCCCGAGTCAATTAAAAATTGAAGGATGGTGCTAAAGGACAGAAGATGATGATGATTATACCATTGCAGTCCTCTGGTGTTATACTGTTGTGCAGATCCAACTTTGAGTTACAATTTTCAATCTAAATAGTAATGTTTGCTTTTAGCACACAGGGAAGAATTTTGGTCAAACTCCCAGGTTTGGTCATTTTAAAGCACCCTAGAGCAGAAATCCCTTCACACAACGGAGTCCAACGCAGCTTAAAAACTTCACAACAATAAGACATGAGAAACAACTGCCTAAAGCCAGGGGATCATAATAAAAATAAGTATAAACATACAAAAAAGCACAGGTGTATTTTCATCCTCTTGTTCTAATGATTCACCATCAAACTGTTTCCTGAAACAGCTGGTGGGAACCAGGGTGGAAGAGGGAGGGTAAATAATATTTACTAAAAAGAAAACCAAAGCAGGTTGTTCTGAGTTTGTCAGCATTTCTACCTAGTAAGTCAAAATTTAACTGAAGGAATTAGGGAACTTTTCAAAGCCAAACAGAAACCGTAATTTATAACATCCATAAAATTATGCTATTAATATGAGGCATGGAAAGAGCTGATAAAAATTCTCTCATGTACAATTCCTGGATTTCACGCACAAGAGGAACAGACGCAGCGTGCTCAGCCTTGGGAATGTGTCCTGCACTTTGGTTGTTATTATTTCTCTCTGTAATATCACGTTACGTGAAAATTGTGAGGGATGGAGGGACTGCATTTCAAGGCATAGTTACAAACGGGCAAAGCAAAACCCACTTAAGGATGGAATTTGGGGAGCTGGTGATGTTCTGATGCAGTGCTTCAGTACCCATGGAAGCGAAGAGACTCAGGGGTGAGATAGTGATACATAATTATAATGTCAGAGGCTAAAAGATGCCTGAAAACACAGGCTAAAGTCAGTACTGCTGCCTGGTACATTATCTTCTAAACACAAAATGACAATAGTTTTACTGCATAATTGCACTTTTATTGCTTTATTGCACTCATTACGAAGAGCAGCCTTTCTCTCTTTATCCCTTTCTGACTACTTGTCTCCGTGGCTCCTGGCTGCTGGCCGAAATCCTTCAGCCAAACCGCTCTGCAGAGCAGCTGGCAGTGCCCCATCAATAGCTGACTGGTCCCATGGCGCATCCCTTCCCAGCACCCAGATGCTCAACAGAGCCCCAAAAGAGGCCTCAGCACTGATTTCCCCGGGAGCCCCTGGCTGTGACGGGCACGAGGAGGTCAGTGCTGTGCCAGGAGGAAGGGGAATGGTCCGAGCAAGGTGGAAGGCTTTCACATCCTGAAAGTTTATTTCTGCTTGGCAGCCCAATCATCAGAATCTGTGCGTGCTAAAGGTTGTTAAATCTCTGCATATCTCTAAATCCCGTGGGTCAGCTCGGTTTGTGCTTCTCCTACGAGGACAGGCTGAGAGAGTTGGAGGGGTTCAGCCTGGAGAAGATAAGGCTCCAGGGAGACCTTAGAGCCCCTTCCAGTCACTCCCAGGAAAGCTGGGGAGGGACTCTTGATGAGGGAGGGGAGCTCTAGGAGGAGGGGAACGGGTTTGACCCTGAAAGAGGGGAGATGGAGCTGAGATGTGGGGAAGAAGTTCTTTGGTGTGAGGGT
>BJBW01000431.1:18971-33139 GCA_004320125.1 Scolopax mira
GGGTTCAAGGGCAGGTTGGAGGGGGCTTGGAGCCACCTGGTGTGGTGGGAGGTGTCCCTGCCCAGGGCAGGGGGTGGCACTGGGGGGCTTTAAAGTCTTCTATGGTTTCTTTTCTTTTGGGGCACATTTCCTTTGGCATATATCCATGCAGAGCTAACTGTAGGATTACAACATTCTTGCTTGTTGAAAAGCCAAAATGTAAACACAATCTTCAAAGACAGGTACATGTAAGGCAAAGCTGACTTACTGGATCAGGCTGATCACCCACCGAAGAGAGAAATGACTACTAAGGGAAGAAAAAACTCTCACCTTAACTGGTCCCAGAAGCATCTGCATCAGCTGCTCCCCAGAATAATGGCTGTCACTTCATTAAGCATCATTTAAAATGAGACCCAGCAACAAATTCACATGCTCTAATGAACATATAAATTATTGACACTAAGTGCATGGCTGTACTTGTTCCACTAGACTTGAGGGCTAAGTTTGCCAGAGGGGATGAAGAATCACAGTTTGTCTTTCTAGGGCCCGTTACGAGGCACAATCCAGTTATTTCCGTGCGGGTCACACTGACTTGGACCTCACTGTTTACTGAGGAGTTAGGTACATGCATGAAGAGCTCATAAAGTTAGACCCACAGACTGCCCACATTGTAAGGCAAAGCATAACCTATTTTAAGACAGTTCTCCACACCCACAGCCCTTTATAAGTAATTTATCATAAAAGACGGTAGGTTTAAACCCTTCAGGATCTACAAGTTCTTGTGAGTTAGCAGGGTTTGAAGAATGAATGGCAGAATGGAGAGACTGGTCTCCTTCTGTGGAAGCTGTCTATGAGATACTGATGTGAGGCACACTGAAAATTAAAAATACTAGACCTTTTTGGTAGAGTTAGGATCTAAAAGTCAGTGTAAACCTACTAGAAATAGTAAGTTTGACAGAAAACAACAGAAGGGCTGTTAAAATCAGTCCTTAATAACACCCTGCCGACTTCTTTGGAGGCTTTGGATTTACGTACATCACCTATTCTGTACCAAAAGCTGGTGTCAGCAGCTCACCTGAGAGTATCTAAGGAAGGGTTAATCAAGCTGGGCGCAGGGGCTGGGGACAGGTCAGGCCACCAGGGAAGAGATGACCTGCTCACGGTCATCTTCAGGAGCGGGGCCTCAGGAAGCCCCGGAGAAAAGCCATGGAGCAGCGTGGGATCGTAGCTTCCTGCTAGGGCAGGAGCCGCAGAAGCCATGAGGATGAAGCTGATGATGATGAGCAGATTCCTCATCACAAAGGAGGGTAATCACAGAGACCCCTGAGTGATCCACGCAGCGATCTGACCTCTGGCAACTCCTCGGCTCCAGCATGCAGGTTAGCAGTCAGTAGGGAGAGAAAATGTTACCAAGAACCTGGATGGAATTTTATTCCTTTTCAGTGACATTGGATTTCTAAAGTGGCATCTAGAAAACTAAATTGGCACAAATGGTTCCAGCTGGTAACAAGTTAATGGCTCAGAAAATACAAGAACTGTAGCAACTGAAAAGGGAGCGACTGCTGTGGTTTGTCCTCTTTTTTAACATTTTAATTTTTGCAGATTACTTCATAGAATCATATGACCTCCTTCCACCTGCTGCTCAGATCCAGATATAGAGGGTTTGGGGACTGGATTATTTTATATCTTAAAATTTTCTCTGAGCTTATTTTATATCTTTACTGTTTACTTTGTTAGATTTATTTCTATGTGAAGACTTTTACGAGAAGGAGGTGCAAATAACACAGTAACCGCTCCTGTCACCATGAGACCGTAAAGACACAAGGCTATACCTGGAGTTGAAGAGCAGGGACTATTAATTCATACAGCATTATCAGGAACACGTGGAAACAAACAAAGCAGAGATGTCTCCATCTCTGGGGATGTTAAAAACCCACATGGAAAATTTCCTGCTCTGGGTGGACCTGCTTTGGCAGGTGGTTGGACTAGATGATCTCCAGAGGTCCCTTCCAAACCCATAGCATTCTGTGATTCTGTGATTTCCACCTGACTGTAAAATACAACCTCTAGAAGGAAAGCTCATTAGCTTAGTGAATCTTTGTGATTCACTAGTGAAATGTTGAAAGAGCATTGGTGAGAAGCCTGGCTGTGGTGGGATGCTCACATGTGGTATGGCTGCAGGTGCAGACCTCTCTCCCCCTGGTCCTGCATTTGCAAAACACCAAGTGTCACTAAATCATCTCCTGGGCATATTGATAACCGCCAATGCTGTGACATATGCTTCAGAAATAAATTTCTGTTCTTAGAAAATACTGTCCTCTATACAAGAAAAACACGTAAACAGACAGAATCACAGAATTGTCTGGGTAGGAAGGGACCTTTGAGTTCATCAAATCCAACCATCAACCCAACTCTGATAGAACCCCATCACTAACCCATGTCTCTAAGTGCTATGTCAACCCATCGTTTAAATCCGTCCAGGGATGGTGCCTCAACCCCTTCCCTGGGCAGCCCATTCTAAGGCTTCATAACCCTTTCTGTGTAAACATTTTTCCTGAACCTCCCCTGGTGCAACTTGAGGCCATTTCCTCTTGTCCCATCACCTGTGATCTGGGAGAAGAGACCAACCCCCGCCTCTCAATAACACAGGGTTTCAAAAGGTTAATATTAACACTTCTTCCTCCAGGTCCCAAATTGCTGTGTGGGATCCCCAGGCACTGTCACTGCCCTGGGACGCAGGTCAGGGAGAGGAGAGGGGTCAAGCAGCCACCCGGAGGTACTGCAGTGACTCAACAGGGGAGCTGAGAGCATTTTCTGACTCCCAGCCAGGATGCTGTGCCCTAGTACACTTCATCTTGCAATATAATATTTTAAAAGATTCTCTTCAACGTGCTTGAGTGTAGGGAAGTTGATATTAAGGGCATCAGTCAGGAAAGCAGCAATACATTATTCAAAGAGTTTCTTCAGCATTCAGATCTCTGCTAGATGCCAAGACAGCTCTCCAGATTTTATTCTTTCAATTTAGTACGGGAGCTGCAAGAAAGAAAAAAAAAAATGGATTTAATAATACAAAGCGATACTCTCCGCTATTAAAATGAGAATTGGGAATAGTCAGAATTCTACCAAACCTGTAGGTCATTCCGTGCCTTTTTGTTAAGTTTTGCCTTAGATTTCACATTCTCTATGCTTCTAAATGGCATGCAACTTTACCAAGAACTCAATAATTCATTAAGAACTGGTTTGGACTTTGATCAAAACTAGTAATTCATATCTGACAGCCCAAAGCCCACAGAGACAGTCCCCAAGAAACACGAGCAGGCAGAACTACAAGGCAGTGTCAAATCCTGACGTCCTTAATAACTAATTGAAAATAATAGTGTTTTTGTGGTGATGTCAATGCATTCAAAGCTTTCCAACTGGGTGTGAAAGAAGTCAAAATGAAACCCAAACCAAAAAACTCATTAAAAGACAGCAGTGGCAAAGAGTACAGACAGAAAATAGGTAGTCATAAGCTGATCCAAACTGTAAAGCAACTTTCCGGGATCATGGATATTCTCACATAAATTGGGCAGAACTTGTTCAGCAAATCATTTTCCTTGCCTGCTGAAACAAACCCAAACGTTTACCACCTTCATAGAATCACAGAATGGTTTGGGTTGGAAGGGACTTTTGAGTAACCTGGACAAGTGGGAGGTGTCCCTGCCCATGGCAGGGGAGTTGGAACACGATGATCTTTAAGGTCTCTTCCAACTCTAATCATTCTAGCATTCTGTGATTCTGTGACCTTAAAGCCCCCCCAGTGCCACCCCCTGCCCTGGGCAGGGACACCTCCCACCACACCAGGTGGCTCCAAGCCCCCTCCAACCTGCCCTTGAACCCCTCCAGGGATGGGGCAGCCACAGCTTCTCGGGGCAACCTGGGCCAGGCTCTCACCACCCTCATACCAAAGAAGTTCTATCTAATATAAACATGTATTCACGTAGCTGTGTATTAAAACCTTCACTACAAACACAAAAGTCTTTAAAAGTACAAACACATGCCTAAATTAACTGAATCATTTGTTTTCGCCATGAAGTCAGCTGGCAACATAAGCAAGAGCCAGGCTGTATGAAGGCACACGGGAACACATTAGTCCCACAAATAATAAAACATAACGATAATGGTGCTCCGAATGGAAACAATTGTGAAAGCAGGGCAAGCACTTAGATAATTGCATGCCAGACAAATAGCCTGCCCGCAATAAGAGATTTTCACAGCCAAATACTAATTGAATCAGCTGGCCAACAGAGAGCGGGGCCCAAATTATTTGTTCTGCCAGGTTTTGAAGTTTTTCTAGCTTCTGAAACAGCTCTTCGGACCCAAAACACAGGATGGGGGAGAAGTGTCAGGAGGAGCAGCAGGGAGAGCTGGCAGTGGGTTCAAAAGCGGGGAGACCCCACACCACCCAAAGGGTGGCACAGCCAGCGGGTGAGCTGCTTCACTCCCTGTGGGGTCACACTTTTTCCCTCTTGGGTTTTTTTTTATTTATTCCTTTGGTGTTTGGGTTTGTGTTTTTTTTCCTGAGATTGGCATACCACAGCTTCTGGGAGATGGCTGAGGACATGCATTAAATGCCCCGGGAAGAGATGAAAGAAGACTCTATTACCAAACACTTTGGGCTTCGAGCCAGGTCGGTCATGGCACAAGGAGCGATGTCTTTTTGTGCTTAAGAGGTTTCTTTTTTTTTGTTTTTTCACTGAGAGTGAAATTAAGGTTGTAGAAGAGAGCCCCAAAACCACCCGCATCAAGAGGGGCTGTAAAATCCAGCCTGACTCTGCTGAGAGCTACAGTCAAAAATTGATGAGGTGTTTAAAAACATGCTCACATTGTCCTTTTCCCCACACATGTTCCAAGGAAAGGGCAGCTGAGGAGCTCTTCCCTGGGCCAGTCCCCACACGGTGGGCTCTGGGAGTGGGGGGCTGCCTGAGGCCACCCTTCTTCAGATCCCTCCTGTGCTCAGCCATCAACACTTCACTGGCAATTAATCAGAGAGGGAATATTGCCCATGACAGGATTTGCCTTTGTCCTCCTCCAGAGTCGGGGTACAAAGATCCCCAAAGCCCCTCTTCTGCCAGACACAGCCCTCGATCCTCATCTCGCTGAAGGGGAGGCAGCTGCTGGCACTGTGTGGTTTCTCTCATCTGAGGTGGCATCAACATCTGGCAGGAGCTGAAGTCTCTGCCCAAGCAAGGCGAGTCCTCAGCCACTGCAGATGCTGCACATCTGGTGAGGGTTTGTTCTGCTGCCCTGGGACACACGGACACACACACAGGACAAGGGGAGCACATGCAAACTTCCATAGAGGGAGAAAAGGACCAAGGAGACAAAGAGTGAACCCATGGGACACCAGCAAAGACCTTCATTCAGTAAACAATCTCCTGAGGACTAGCAAGGAGGAACCACTCTCCAGACAATGCCATTTAGGGGCAGGATGGCCGGAGGGGTGCAGGGCCATCACCAGCTCCATGCCCAGGATCTGTCCCCACAGTGGGCACTGTTGGCTTCGACACTTACAACTTTTAGGCTGGTGACAGACAGGTGGCTCTTAGACCCCCACCTGAAGCAGAACTCATCACAGGCAGTATGTGCTGATAGGATAAAATCACCCTCCTGATGAACAGGGTCCTGCAGGGAACGTTAGTTTTCTGAATCCCAAAAGCACCATCAGGGAGTATCTGAGCCTAAATGCTCATCCCAACCCGGGCACAAGAACTTGGAGGTGCCTGAGGCCGTGCTTGTCAGAAACTTGTTTATGGCATCTATGCTCCATCAGCCAGGTTTCTTGGATCTTGTTCCTGAATTCAGCTGGGCAAAGACCAGACAAATTGCACTTTCTGGCTCTCGTTCCAAGAGTTTCCAATCAGTGAAGAATTTAAACTCGGTGCGGAAGAGCCAGGGATAAACAAAAAGGTCGCAAAAGGTTTTTTTGCTTTCTTGCCACTGTAATAAAAAGCAGCATTAAAGCTCTCCCATAAATGGGCTCTCCAGATACAGTATTTTATATCCCTCTAAAGATTCCCTCTGATGGAAGCGCTGGTGATGGAGCAGCTGGAGGAGAGTGGCCACGCACCCAGCCCCGGGTACCACGTGGGGATGCTGTGAGCCCCGGCCCTTTGGCTTTTTCTCCCACACCTGCCTATCTACACAGTCTAACTAATAAAGCTGGCACCTGACACTATTTTAATTAACTTCCTCATTCACAAAGCTGACAGCGTGGCTGATGTGGGGTACGGCTCCAAATGTGTATTTGTATTGGGCTGCAAGTGAGAGCTGAAGCTGAAGAAGCAGCAAGAGGAGAGGAAGCAACAAGTCGTGGCGCAGCGGATGCTCTGCTGGTTGGCTTGCTGTGTCTTCTGGCCTCTTCGACACAAAAACTAGGAAAAAGACAAGAAACCCACCCCCACCATCACAATTGTCCTTGAAGATGTGAATGGCTGCTCCTGGTTTAAATTAGAGCATCATTCACGGATAAATTATGGCCCTCAGCGAGCGCTCTGACCCACGGCACCACTCAGCTGTTCCAGATGTGAACTGTTAAACACAGGAAATGGAGAAGCTGTTTTGTCCCTTCAATAATCTTCAAATAAAGCCCAGATTTGATGGAGAGAGTGCTCTCACTTTGCAGCATAGGCTCCTAATTTGTAGATAAACCACTTTCAGCAGGGGGATATTCATCAGCGAATGGATTATCTCTACATTTATCCCTGTAACCATTTGCAGCTCTGACCGAATCACCAACAGGTTTAAGAACAGCGTGAGCAAAAAATCCCCCCAGCCCATCCATCATGATAAGGGAGATGACAGGATGCTCTTCACCTACCTTCTCTCGTGGATATCACACAGAGCGTCTTCCCGACAGCTTGGAAGGAGATGAAAAGGCAAAACATGCAATGGGAGAAGGGAAAATGAATGCCTCCATGAAAAATGTTTTGTAAGAAAGGTGACGGGGCTGAGTTCTTCTGCCAGGACCCTGTGCCCGAATCCCTGCTCACTGGTGTACTCTGAGCCGCTCTAACAGGGGCCCAAATCCTTGTCGTGTGGTCAGAGCACTCACTCCCCCCCCACAGCCCTTGTTTGCAAGCCCTATTCTGCAGGGATGTAAATGTGGATGTTTTCCACCTCAGCAAGGTGCCCTGAACATCAGTCAGTGAAGGAACCTGGGGGACCTTATCCCAGGTCTTTCTCCTCATACAGGTGCACTCCATAGAGAGAAAAATTACTCAGAGGTGTGAGCCCAGCCCTCCCAGAGCCCATCACCTCCAGGCTGCAAGTCAAATCAGACCAAAACACGCCAACAAGGAAAGACAGACACCCTGACACCAGATCCTCAAGGACATGGGAATTCCTGTGGTTCCATCTACCACAAGTCAAGCTGAGGGAAGATTTGGGATTCTCCGTTCTGATACCCTGACCTGTGCCAAGATCTCTCCATTGCTGTCAGTTGTTTTTATAGGTGGTCCATGGTCTGCTCCACCAGGTGAACTCCAGGCTCCCAGCACAGCTCCAAAGTTCTGCAGGAGCCTAAAAGGCAACGGAAGATACCTAAGAAGCTTTGAAAGGCAATCAACCTAATGCCATACATAATTGTAATCACAGTTACATTTTATTCGTTAGAAAACAAGTCTATGAGGAACTCTAAATTCTGTTTTCTTTTAAGAATTATTCATTTCCACCACAAATTCTGTTTATGACTCGAATCCTGAGAGGACTGAAACTCAGCAAGTAATTGTCACTGAGATATCCAGGTGTGAAAACACATGGGCAGCATTTGCCCCAGAAAAGTCTTTACTTTTTATATCAAAAGGCCTGACGCTGTCTGCTTCTGACTTTTAATTAAAAAAGGCCGTTTTCCTCTACCTTCATCAATGTTTAAGACACCACTTTACTATCAGCCAGGTTATTAAACTGGACAGCACAAGAGGAGCAGGAGATGAGATGCCCACAGTGATGGGAGAACCATCCCCATCTCCAAGTAACTCACTCAAATTGTTAAAGAGCTTTTTTTGCTAATTTGGAAACATAAAACATAAAATTCATCAATACTTAGATAAAATCAAGGCTCTGTTTTTACTAATGATTAGGAATTTCTTTTAAAGGGAGTGCATTTTTGGTGGACAGCCCATCAAACTTGACCATCAATCTCATCTCTCATTTTCTGCTTTTGGTTTTCTTCAGTTTCCTACAAATGTATTTTATGTGTTATTCTACAATTGGATATACTGATGGTGTTTTAATCATGGCTTTTTAATTTCTTTTTTGTTTGAATTCTGCTGAAGGAATCCCATCAAGATTAACAACAAATTTCATAAGAATTAAATTTTAGGGCCTTTATAACTGAGATAGATAAAATTAAATGACACAGATGTAGGTTTCTTCTGCCAAGGACTGAGGCCAAGCCTGATCACAAAGTTCCTCAATAATAATTTGTTGTTGTTTCTTCCTGGTAATTAGAGCAACAGGAACAGGAAATAAGTGAAAAAATCTGGTTATTATTGCATTACCTTATGTGATTATCTACGTGAAGCAAAGGAATAAACAACTTCTGGTGGTGATCTCTCCTATGAATAGTTTTTCCCAGGAATAAGTGATTGGGCTTGTTCTAATCACTTGAGGTTGTTAAAGTGAATTATGGAGACATAAAGATGTGCATCACCTATCTGTAAAGTGAGATTTATTTTGGATCCATTATGTTCTCCACGGCCCAAAAAACTTGCTGTACGTGCTAAAGAAGTCCTAGGGCTATTAACGAGAAGCCTTTTGGAGCTTGTTTTAATATGGGAGTATTGTGCACGAGCAGGGCGCATACACTTAAAAATAACTCCAGTCCCACTCAGCAAAGCATGTGAGGCATTTTCAAGGTGCTTAGGAGAGCATCAGGGGCAACACCCCCATCCTAACAAACAAACCAACAGCAAAATTCCCAGATATGTCAACAGATGTAACACATTTTTCCTATTTCCCGTAATTTCTTGAGTTGTGGGGTTTTTTCCAAGCAATCCAATCTCGGATGGGATAGGCTGGGGCTGCTACCGGGGAAGTTCTACACCTGAAGAAATCAACCCTGACCACGCTCAGGGTCATTTTCTGGGGGTACTTTTGCACTCACGGGTTAGACGTAGCCATCCAAGCCTGATATTAATGTTTCCTCACACAGCCAGTTTATTAAGACACAGAGTAATTACCCTGCACGGACCTCCTGCTGTCACACTCTGCCTTTTGGCAGCGCTGGCTTGATAGTGTAACATCAGCCCAGGGGTGTTTTGGGGAGAAACACTAAGCACGACACAGGCGTTATCAGCCACACCTAAAGTGTGATGCCATGGCTTAAAATGGGGGTGAAGAAGGTGAAAATGAAAAGGATTGGCACATCGCTAAGGGAAGGGAGGACTGAGAGGAGCACTGCTGTGTCCTTCAGCAGCTCCCCTGCCCACAGCTGCTGCTCCTCACCTCTGCCCTTCCTCAGTCTGCTCGGGTTATTTTTGGTGTCTGTATTTACCCCCTTGTCCTCCTCAGCTCTGTGGGATGGGTACAGTGTCTTCTGCTCCCTTCTGAGGGACGAGGTGCCAGCTGTGCCTGCTCGGGGCCCAGACCCCATCGGAGCCAGACCTGCTCGGAATGTACCTCCAGCAGATGAGCTCTGCCATCTGGCCCCAGCTCTGGAAGTGTGAGAGAAATTATAATTTTCTGGGCCCCTCACTACAGGAAGGACATTGAGCTGCTGGAGCATGTCCAGAGGAGAGCCACAAGCTGGTGAGGGGTCTGGAGAACAAGCCATATGAGGAGAAGCTGAGGGAACTGGTCATGTTTAGTTTGGAGAAGAGGAGGCTGAGGGGAGACCTCATTGCCCTCTACAACTCCCTGAAAGGAGGTTGGAAAGAGGTGGGGGTTGGCCTCTTCTCCCAAGAGAATCCTGACAGGACCAGAGGAAATGGTCTGAAGTTGGGGCAGGGGAGGTTTAGATTAGATATCAGGAAGAATGACTTTCCTGAGAGGGTGATCAGACACTGGAACAGCCTGCCCAGGGAGGTGATGGAGTTGCCATCCCTGGAGGTATTTAATAAACATGTAGATGTGGCACTTCAGGGCATGCTCTAGTGCCCGGGATTGTTGGTTTGTGTCTGTTTGTGGTGTGTGTGTGGGTTTTTTGGTTGGTTGGTTGAGTTTTTTGGGTTTGGTTTTTTTGTGGTTGGATTCGATGATCTCAAAGGTCCCTTCCAACCATGAAGACTTTGTAAAAGCACAATTGTCATTCTCCACAATGAATGTTTGGTATTTAATGATGATATTCTATTCACCTTGGTGATACCATGGCACGAGTGAAAAAAAACACAACCTATATTCTCTGAGCCAGGGTGCATGTAGCATTTCCACGGCTCTGCAAAGCAAGAACGCTGCTAGAGCACAAAAGCACCGAGCAATTCCATATACAAAGCCTCGTCAAATGCAGTTTGAGGCATTTTGGGTGCCTCATTTTCATCAGCAGTTAACCCTGCGGCTAATTGAGGGATCAGAGCTTGAATTTTTGATTGTTCTCTGTAGGACTTAACAGCCCTGAGAACATCCACTTCCATCGTTTTGATGACACTGAGCCTTCCTAATCAAGCATCACAGTTTGCAAGGACTGCGGTGAGAGTTGCCTGTTATAAATAGTCCATTGCCAAAAAATGTCAGAGAGTTTCTGCAATATTTATGCTAAGGAGACTTAATGAAATAGCATTAGCAGGGGTCTCCGACTTTCCAAATATCACCTATATTAGAAAGGGTGATCTCTAGAAAGTTGAAGGCACTGTAAACTGTGGGAAATGCTATTAAAAAGCATATATAATTATACATATATAAAATATATATATCTATAAATATAAAAATAGACAATCCTTACTTTCTGTGTGCTTCAATGTGTACAGTGCTGATGAAAGCAGAGAATCTCTTGATTTTTTTTCTGCCCTATTGTCATTTCTTAATTTTGGAGTCACCTCTAACTAATTTCTTAATTTTGGATTCAGCCCCCACCCCTGGCCCAAGGCAGAGAGAGCCAACCAGCACAATCCCAGTGGCCTGGTGGCTGAAAGCTCTCCATTCTGGAAAAATAGACCATCCTGGACTTAAGATGTACTTAGCAAAGAACAGGATTTTTGTGTCAACGAACAATGAATGTGGAAAAGAGATCCCTGTGTGGGAAGGACCGGGCTGAGCATCATCTGGGTCAGAGCCAGGAGGGCTGGACCAGGAGAGGAGCTGATGGCACAGCAGACTTTTAAGGTAAGATTACTTGCATCTTTGGGGGGGGTTTAGCTCAATTCACAGGTATAATGATTGCAACAACCGCATCTGTCCAGCTGAGTAGGTAAGACCTTCTGGAGGTGTTCAAGGCCAGGTTGGATGGGGTTTGGAGCAACCTGGTCTGGTGGGAGGTGTCCCTGCCCAGGGCAGGGGGTGGAACAAAATGATCTTTAAGATGCCTTCCAACTCTAACCATTCTATGGTTCTATGATTCTAAGATACAGACTTCTTTGAAACGATCAAGAAAAATAACCATTAATATTGCTATATACTGCTGGTGTCATATGTGTCACATGCAGCTGACACTTTCTGAGATCAAGCTAGTCTTTGTCACTCAAGTCGACAAGGTGGATTTGGGTACACGTCTTAAAAAACTCTGCTTCAAAAATAACACTGACCAGATGCCAAAAAGATGTAAAAGATGAGTACCTGAACAAAAAACCACCAATCTGCAAGGTAATATATTCCTAATTATAAATCACAAAATGGAAAACTTAAGGGGGAAGCATTATTAAAAAGATGGTTATTATTATTAATCTCCTTTAGGATGACAAACACTCTCATTGTCTCCTGAGCCTACCTAATTGCAAGGGGAAAATTGTTGCCATGGATGCCACTAAGGTATGCAGATCACTAGTTTCTATTTTTTTTTCTTTCACCCGTTTCAATGGTTCTTTGTGCGATGGGAGTGGAGGCGCCGCTGGAATTCAGATACAACGGAGCAGGTAGCTGACAGACGGGCCCCGGCCGCTTCTCACCAGGACAAAAGCTGAGCACAATCCTCCTGTATCACTTGCCATCCCTTTTGTGGTGCTTGGGCAGCTCAATCAGCAAGGGATGCTCCGGGGAAGGGAGAGGGAGCGGTGATGAGACCGGAGGGCAGGGTGTGTGTGTGTGGGGGTGACCTCCTGTACCCCTGGCAGCCCCCCTCGCTTCACCACCAACGGGGACAAGAGAAAAGCCTGTATTTAGCAAAATCACAGAATCACAGAATCACCTAGGTTGGAAGAGACCTTTTAAGATCATCTAGTCCAACCAATGAAAAAACCACCACCAACAAAAAAAACCCAAACAATAAAAAAATCCCCACAAACAAACAAAAAAACCCCACACAAGCTCCACACCCAGGTGCAGACTGCCTACTTCACAAGCCCCTGGTGACCATTAAATACACCCTGAATTTGCAGGGTTTTGAAGATGTTATTATGCAAAGAGCAGCCTTCAGGAAGTCATTTAATACCTATAGATAATTTCAACACAAAGTACTACTTAATGTACTGTACAAGCATCAGGACTAAAATTTCTTCAGTGCCAATGGCACAGAGGAATCACCTTTTCACATTAAAAATAGCAATATACTTAGGTAAAAGACCAGAACAACAGAATTTTCTATTTATTTATATCAAAAGCATAAAAGACTCAGCAAATTGCATTTTAACTACTGGGACAGATAGGTTTAAAGTCATTTCAAATTAATAATAGAATTCTATCTTAGCTGTCATTAAAAAATAAAAAGTATTTTAGTAGGGCTTTTTAAACTTCCTTTTACTCATTATTGCAACCTCCGTCTGATAAAGCAAACAAAAAACTCCAGAATTAGTGTCGCTGCAGGCTGTGCTTGAAGGCACGTGCTTCCTTTACTCAGATTTCCCCACTCCTGCCCCAAAAGTAAGGGAAATAGTTGGGAAATGAATTTTGTAGAGTGTTCCTAGGTCCTGGTGTGAGTGCAGAGATAATACACACGTATATCAACTTGGCGTAGCCGTCTATAACTAACACAATACAATTTGCCAATGGAACTGTATGTTGCAGTCTAGCAAGAAAATGTTAAGACTAAAGCTCTCTGGGCAAAAGGATGTATTTCACCTGAGTCCCCCAAAGGCCTGCCTTAGCCCTCTTGGCCCAGCCACGGCAGCCCCCAGTGGCCACGGGGGTACCAGCAGTGGCACATCCACTCTTCGGGCCACTCACAGCCACGACCATTGCTCACAGCAACAACCAGAGGGAAAAATCATCCACGTAAAAAAAACAGGCCTTAGTACCAATTTCTTTAATGCAGGACTGAACGGGGCAGTTGCACTTTTTGTGCTTGTAAAGCTTTTTTTACTGCTTAAAAAAATAAAGCAGCAAGTTTCTCAAAACAGACACGGACAGTATCTCACTGCTGACAAAGCAGGACAGCCCAGACCTGGTTTGAAGGGCTGAAAAAAGAAGAAATTCTCATTTAGTTTGCAGTGAAGTGGCAGAGGGTTATACTGATGAATAAATTAGCTAAAATAGCATCGCTTGTTTTTCCTCCAGCTTTTGAGGACAATTTGCTTGTTCTCACACAGCGCACTCAATTACAGAAATGCAAATCAAAACAAGTGACAAGTTGCGCTGCAAGAAGAGAAAAAAGAAAAACCAGGGAACACTCACGAGTCCTACAAAAAGCAAAGCGAACAGCACGTTGCAGGTAACAGATACATTTTTTTTTTTACTAGGAAGTCATTTTCTTTGCGCAGGTTCCTCCAGCAGGCTGAGTGCCAGGGAAGTCTGTCGGTGAGTGTGTTTCTCCACAGCCACGCTGGCGGTTCCCACGGTCTCTGTAAATCACAGAAACTGCAGGTTTGTCATGGTTTCAGCCAAAATCACTGCAACCGGACCGACAGATGGCCCTTCAAACACCGCCCCCCCCAAAAAAAAAAAAATGAGAGGAAAGGAAGAGATAAGGAGATGAAGAAGTTTAGAATGAACTAAACTACTTTAATGAAGAATTAATATTAAAATAAAAAGAAGAAAATAATGAAATGGATACAATATATACAAAACCGTATCAAGCTCCCAGGATGACAGTCCCGTCACTGGCAGGCACTGGGGAAGTCCCAGAC
>BJBW01000432.1:3638-16549 GCA_004320125.1 Scolopax mira
GGGGGGGGGGGGGGGGGGGGGGGGAAATTTGGTGTCTTTTGCTCTCCACCCCCCACTCCGGATAAGGGCTGAGATGATGGGGGGAAGGGGGGGAGGTGTGCAACTTATTATTTTTTTTTCATTTCATCTCCTTTCCTTTCTGCTTGTTTTTAAGACTGGATTTTCCAGTTTAAAGGCACATAGAACAGGAAATGGTTAATTAAGTGTGAGCACTGAGGACAAAATCAGATGGGTTTGGTGGGATCTAAACCAAGCAACCTCCCCTCCCCCTTCTTCCCCCCCCCAAACCTGATATTAATTTTTTTTTCACCCCCTCCCTTTAGAAATGTGGGAAAACAAATCATGAGCATGGGTGCCCTTCCCAGATAATTTATGAAATAAATATATATCTTAAAAAAAAAAAAAGAAAAAGAGAAAAGTTGGCTTTTTTTGGGGGGGTTGTCTTTTCTTCTGGTTGAAAGTGCAGAGGAAAACTGCTTTGGGTGGGTTTAGAAACGAATGAGTGCCATGAAATTCCGTGCTGTAAATAAATCTTTCCCGTTGGGTGTATTTCCTCCTTTAAAACCTCTCCTGTCCCTAAAACCCATTGTAGAAATGAATTAAAAAATTCTCTGTGTGTTAATATGGCACGAGGAAGAGTGATTGGGGTGTTGCACCAAAACACCCAGGAAGGATAAAGTGATTTAGGGTTGTTTAATTACAGTGATTCTTCAAATAACACTTAAAGCTGCAAATTATGTTAATGATCACGGGGAACCATTTTAACGAAATCCTTTCGAAGTATCAGGCTGTAAAGAAAAGTCAGTGCAAAAAATATGTCGTTTTGTTAAAAAAACCCAACAAAACCCAAACCTAAACCCCTGAGTTTTAAAGTTAGTGTAGTTTTGTTTAAAGTATCTCGTTGCTGTTTGGGTGCTATTTTTGATTTATCTTTGTTGATAGAAAAACTTGGAGAAACTTAAGAAGATTTTTTTTTTTTAAATAATAATAAAAAATCTTTAAAATTACCGCCTGCTTTATTCTTCAGAAGGTTAAAAAAGAAAAGATTCTTTAAGGCAAAAAAAAAAATATTCAGTTTTCCTCTTTAAGATGAAGGATTGGTTGGGGGGGGAGGGGGGTTGGGGCTGGGAAGCTGAAAAGCCCAAAGTCGATGGGGTCGAAAGAATGAATGAATGAAGAGAGGAGGAGGGGTGAGGTGGGGGGGGAAAAAAAGTGAATCCATCAAGCAGACATTCCAAATATGAGGAATGTGGAAGTGAGTCGACCGGAGAGAATGAAACCAAGCCATTTGGGGGGGGGAAGAGGGAGCTGGGTTGATAACAGCCTGTAGACTTAAAATTCAACGTGTATTTTTAAGTAATGCTCATTCCCAAGCACGTTGTGCTTTTAGAGGTTCCTTGTGCTCCCAAGCAGAGGTGGGAATTAATAAATGTTGTTAATGACGTGGGGATTTAGTGTAGTGGATAGAAATGGATGGAGAAATCTTGAAATTGGCTTTTTTGGTTTGTTTTTCTTCTTAGTCTTTGTTTCAAACGAATGTTTTCACACCAGACAAATGGTCTCTTTGCCTGTGCATAATTGTGTAATTAATTGTTCGTAACGAAATATCCTAAATTTTTTTGATAAAGATGAGTGGGATTTCTTTGTTTGTCAGTATTGATCAAAAAATGCGCCTTTCTCCCTCCTGACGTTTGGATTCTCTGAGAATAGGACTGAAAAAAGTTCCCCAGTCCTTCTCCATTAAAATAAAGACACTGCCTCGAGTGCTGAGACAAAATATGCTTTTAATCCAGTCTTAAGATCATTCTCTTCCCCTTAAAACAGGTCTTGCTTAAAAGTTATAGTAGCATTAATAAAAATTAGCAACACCCTTGATTACGACAGGGCTTGGGAATTGAAAGGCAGGATGAATGCTCCTTTTTGAGGATCTTGTGTTTAATGGGATTTGGTTTGTTGCTGCTTTTTTTTTTTTCTTTTTTTTTTTTCTTTTTTTTTTTTTTTATTACCAAAAAGGGTAATAAACTTGAGTTCCTCCTCTTCTTTGCTTTATTCCTATGAGCCCCCAGCCCAGAGCTCTCTGCTGCTGCTTTTACACCTCTGAGAACTGTAGACCTCTGGAAATTAATACAGTTTTGATCACTTCCAGCTAGAAAAGCTAGAAATAATTCATCATTAAATTAGTCATTAATAATTCCTCAGTAAATTTCATCCATGAGGTCTACAGCTGAGACAATTCAATCAATTTTAACATATTTTAACATACCTGGGAGAAAGAATGTGTTTACTAATTTACAGCCTGAAGTGAGAGAAATGCCTTTATTTCACCTTTTTCCAGCTGGCAAATATGTCCCAGAAATTGTAATCTAATTGTAAACTTTGTAGCCTCAAGTTTTGAATCCGCTGGAGACGGAGCCTGTAGATGCCCCTTGTTAAGAGTTTGGTGATTTTTAAATTCCAAAGAACTGAATAAATTGACTCCTGGAGAGAACCTCAGGGGCAGTTGCTGGGGCTGAACCCGCTTCTCTGGTTGAATTTGCTTCTATCTTTGTCTTTTAGGTTAAAACCCAAGCAAACAGAGATATGGCTAAGGGAAGTTGGGGTTAAAGTACTCGCTTTGAAAAATGAGACCTTTCATGATTGGGAAAAAAAAAATAATTAAATAAATTAAAAAAAATGGAGGTTTCTGCCCGCCCCAGCCCAAGCCCCCAGCGATGTTAATGTTTTCCAGAGTTCCCGGGAGGGTTTGGGGCGAGTTCAGGCTGCTGGGGATGGTCCAAGGTTGGCCCAGGGGGTGGCAGCTCCAGGCTGGAGCAGGAGGAAACATCTCCAGCCCCTTTGCCCTGTTGGGGACACCAGCTCGGGACCCCCCTTCCCACCAGGTTTGCTGGATTTAGGAGTGGAAGGAGTTGATGGAGGTAGAAGGTGTGGTGTTGTGTTGTTTGTTTGGGTTTTTTTCCTATTTCTTTTAATGATGCCACTGGTTTTGTGGAGGTTTGATGGGGAAAGGTGGGAGCTAAAAGCAAATATAGAGGGAAGCCCCCAGGGGATGCTGGTGTCTCCCCCTCCCCAAGAACTAAGGAGGGGAGGAAGAGAAAACTGAAAAATTGAGGAGCCTGAAACCTGGAAGTTGCAGGTTTCTTCGAAAAAAAAAAAAAGCCTTTTAAAGATGTTGCAGAGACTTTTCTGGGTTTGTTTTGGGTTTTTTTTTTTGGTGTGGGTTTTTTCATCAGAGAGAAGCTTTTCAAAAGTTTCAGGTGAAAACTCTCATTTTCACTGCGACTGGAGGCATTTAAAAGCTTAAGCGAGGACGTGTGCTCCTAAATCGCCCACTTTGGAACATCCCTGCCAGCTGCCTCGTTGGGGGTGTGGGTGAGAGGGGCTCCCAGTCGCCGGCTGGACCCTGATAGACCAGGGGATACTGGGGAGGGACCAGCAGAACCAGTTGGTGAGGTCTGCTTGTCCTCCTGACCGCCAAGCTCCTCCCTGAGCGATGGGTTTTCAGCCTTTGTGCACCTCGAGATTCTTATTCTGCCCAGTTTGAAGCATGGAAATGACCTGGGGGGATCCAGCACTGAGTACCTGGGGGGGGAGTTGTAAAAAATGCTCTTGCCCAGCAAAGTTGAAAAAAAAAATTGAAGAAAACAAGTGTCAGAAGAGGAAAAAGCATCAGTGGTGGGGCTGGTGTCCTACATCTGCTCGGGATGGCTCTCAGCTGCTGCAAGGAGAGGCAGGAGGAGCAGTTATGGACTAGTCTGCTCACCAGGAAAGGGGTTTTTTTAACCTATTTTTTTAGGAAAGGAGAAGCCCAGATCCACGGAGGTGTTTGTCCTACTCCAGAGATGCGGGATGTTTAATCCCAGCTGCTTTCCCAGGGTCTCCTGCCCATATGTGCCAACCCCACGGGGAATTCAGCTCAGAGACCTTTGCTGGGTTTTACCTGAAAATTGAGAGTTTATCCTGGAGGTTGTGGAGCTGGGGGGGGTGGATGGGGGTGTGTGTGTGTTGCAGGAGACAGGGTTGGAAGGTTTTCCAACCACCAAGAGGCTTTAAGGGGTGTCCATGAATCTCTATCCCTGTCCTTGTCCTTGTGTTTTTCTGGTGAGCCATGAGATGTTCTGCCCAAGTGGCAACGAGATGGGTGTCCCTGTCGAGGGGACAGGCTGTGGGGGGACATTGGGGTTGGCCAAGGTGACCTCAAGAGGTCCCTCCCCACCCGAGTCCTGCCCTGAGCTGAGAGCAGATGGCTGGGACTGAAACAGGCTGGAGGTTTTACCCCACCTCTGCCTTGGTAGTGCCCCTGGGAAACGGTGGGAAAGTTAATCTAAGGTGGTGTTTTAAGCTGGTTTTCTTAAAACCAGTGTGTGTCTTCTGCTTGTGGTGGAATAACCCACTGAAGAGGAGTGGAAACCAGTTCTCCATCCATTTATGTCCGGTGTCCATAGCCTGCTCTTGAAGATGCTGGATCCATCTTCATGTCTTTAAGTATATAGATTTAAAAGGAAAAAAATCACGCTTTAATCGAAACCTGCTCAGGTTTCTCCTCTGGAGAGAGTTAGCAATGGATGGGGCTTTCTGGGAAGGGTCTCACGAGGGTTGGGGTCCCTCAGCCCATTTCTGGCTCCTGCCAGCCCTTCCCGTCGGGGACACTGCCCAACTCTTGTCCCCTTCCCCGGGGTTTGGCTCCGTTTTATGAGCGTGTGAAGTGAAGCCGGATGCTTTTGGGTGGGTGCTTTGGGGTGCCAGAGCCCGTTTGGAGGTGAGGCTTTGGGGTACCTGGGGTGGGCTGTGTGTGTTGGGAAAAGTTCTCTTGGGAACCCGTTCATCCTCCCCGTGGTGGTCCCTCCACCTGCTGCTACAGCCCTGCACGGGAGCTTCCCCAAGGAGGCTAATGAAACCCGAAGAGCTGGGGGGGGGGACAGTTTATTGAGATTCTGGCTGGAGGCGGGGGGGCCAAGAGCTGGTGGGACTCGATGGGAGGAAGTGGGGACATCCTTGGGGATGGGGACAGGATGGGAGGACAATGCCAGGGCAAGGGCAAGAGCATCCCTGCTTCTCTCCCACCTCCTGCTGAGAAAGAAAAGGGTAGAGCAGCCTTTCTGCCAGGGGGGAAAAAAAGAGGGGGAAAAAAAAAAAAGAAGAAAAAATAAACAAACATAAAAAAAAATCTGTCCATCCGTCTCAGAGGAGCCCTCGCGATCCGTCAGGAAATGGGTCATTTATTTTATTGTAACTGACACTTGGGAGCCCTGACATGGTCAGAGCTGAAATTTCACACTTTTCTGGCTACTGTAATTGTCTGGTCCCGTACGGAGCAAACCGCTTTGAGAAAATAAAACCCTAATCCACGGGCATCCCCCCCCCCGGCAGAATGCCCCTCCGTGCTTTTCTTTGGAAGAGTTAAATCCACCAAGGTTGGGTTTTAAGATGCTCCGGCCGCCCTGTGCACCGGGAACCGCCGGGAGCTGGCAGGGCTCCACGCAGCGCGCGGCGAGATGCAAATCCCGCACGGTTCGGGGGTATTGCCGTGTGTAAACAGCACTTGAGATTACAGGGAAAATTGATTTGCACAAAGAAGGGAGAAAGTTTTGACTCCGCCGTCGTTTCCCCCTTTTTTTTCTTTTTTTTTTTTTAATGAGTTAAAAGATGAGAGATCTTCGGGGAGCAGCCTCCCGGACCGGAGTGTAAAAGAGACAAGAGAATTGTGATCTAGAGCCAAATGAAAGGGAATTAAAAAAAAAAAAAAAGGTCTCAGGGCCAGATTTTCACCCACAATTGGAGCCAGATTTTTCCAACTTGCATTTAAGAGTCTAAATAAAAGCTCCGTTTTCAGAAGCGATTAGCACCCGACGCGCCGAGCGCTCCTGAAAAATCTGACCCTCGGGGTTCCCTCTTATTTCTGGAGATTTGGATCCACCAGCCAACACCCAGGAGGTTTCAGCAGTTCCTGGTCCCCCCCTGGGTCCTGCCCCTTCGCCCCCCAGTGTTCCCAAGGAGGAGCTGGGTGCTGCTGGGACCAGAGGAGATGCTTTTTAGCTCTCAGCTGAATGGAGAGTCGTTGCGTTTAGTGCTTGTGGTCAAAAGTTTGGCCAGAATTTTGGGAGTGTGCATGGACAAGGGATGGGGAGCTGTGGATGAGGTGGGGAACCTGGTCTGGTGGGAGATGTCCCTGCCCAGGGCAAGGGTTTGGAGGTGGGTGATGTTTAAGGTCCTTTGTGACCCAAACCATTGGATGATTCTATGACTGAGGGAGGGGAGAGGGGGTGATCTCTACCATCCTGCCCTCAAACCAGGGCTGTCTACCTTCACCAAACGATTCCTTGGTTAATCCTGGTCACGTCCAAGCAGACTTGATGACCAGAGTGGGGAGTTGTGTAGGTACATATATGCACACACACGTATTTCTGTGAATATATATGTTTTCTTTGCTATAAAGACATTCACGTGTGTTTTGTGACCTCCTGTGCTTCAAGCCTGTGGAATAAAAGTGTTTACAAACAAATTGATCCAAAGTGAGCCAAAGCCTAAAAGAAAACTGTGGTCTCTCTAAGGGAGAAGAGCTTGTGGCTGCGATGGGTTTTTACGCCGTTGTTTGTTGGGGGTGTAATTTCATGAGAAACCAAGAACCTCCTCTAAATATCGTGCTTTTAGGCTGGGATTCGCAAGGCTCCTTAAGGATGTGTTTTTCGACGGGGAATCCATCCTTTTGAAGTTAACGGGGCTGCTCCGACGACAAAATGAGGCACGTGCTGAATTTGAGCCTAAGCATACAACTTTATATGAACTTTATATAGGCATTGTTTAGCGTTTGGTTACAGCTGAGCTAATAACACGACGATTTCTCCGATGTCCGCAGCCTCCTCTTGCTGATGGCAGAGACACAAAGTGGCTGTGACTTTTATATGTCTTGGGGGTGAGGATGGGGAGGGAGGAGGAGAGAGGGACAATATTTGTGACTCTTTAAATTGTGACTCTTTAAAAGCTGTGGCTTGAACGAAGAGCTTCCCCCGGTGAGCCCTGGATCCGTGACGTCGTTCCTCCCGTGCCCGACTGGCCGCACACCCCTGCGTGCCTGGCAGGGACAGTTGCACGCTGCAAACTTTATATTTAGTTCCCTCCCCCCCCTCCCTCCCCAAAATACTTACTCGTGCAACTTTGAAAGCTGCTTCTTGCTGCCGTTTGCCCCAGTGAAACGACTTGGCGACGGGGAGGTTTACGGAAGGTGGACAGGAGAGAGGGCACAAACGTGTCTGAGGGGAATTGGCTCAGGGAAAAAAAAGCCAGAGCAGATATTCCGGCAGCTTTGTGCTGGGTTTCCCTAACGATGCACTGAATTTATTTGGGGGTGGGCTTGGCTTTTTGTGTTGCCTGTGCCAAAGCACGGGAGGGCTTTAAATGGCTTTGCTTCGGCACTGCTATTTACTCTAATAAAAGTGAACAGCAGTCGAGTTAGAAAAGCCCCTTCTTTGCTGTTTTCCAGCTCCTGCCCTGTCCTACCCCAGAGTCAAACTTTTCCTTCTCTGATTTCATGATCTCTGCACCCCCCCCCCCCCCCCACTAAAAAAACCACCCCAAAACTAACAAATACGACACATCTTGCCCCATCTGGAAACTTTGCATCTCCTCTGCTGCTGGTCCAGCTCCAGTGGGATGAGAAGAAGCAGCCGGGGGGGGTTTAACTCTCTCCCAAACCCAAGGAAGAGCACAGCCATGTCCATGTGGGCTCCCCGGGCACCACTGGCTGCCCAAGCTGGGTTCATTGGCATTTTTCCTCCTGCCCTTGAAGGGTGGGGGTTTTTTTGGTGGGCTCTGCATGAAACCCCTTAATTTCTCATTTTTCAATGGAAATGCTAGATCTCCTGCTCTTAGAAGAGTTTTGCTTCACCCTCACCTCCGTTCTGAAGAGGAGATGCAAGAGAAAACGAGCCTGGTTTCAACCAGATTTGGTGAAGAACCCTGCTCTTCTATTTAAAGTTTATGCTGGGAATGAATAAGGAAAAAAACCTGCTTTTTCATCTTGTGTTTTTTCACCTCAGTCGCTTTCTTCTCTTTACCTTCACTTGAACGGAAACATTTTGATTTTGCCTGTAGCTCTTGGTGGAAAAACCGTGGCAGCTTTACCCCAAGCTCTGCCACCAAACCCGCTGCAGGTCTCTGTGTTGTCCCAACGATGCTGGTGCCAGGGCTGGAAGGGGCTTTGGGGGCTCCAGGCTGGGGTCTGGGCTTCGATTTGTGCCTGACACACTGGGGACAAGCGTGTTCTTTGCAGTCTTGCTGGAGGTCTGACACCCCCCCGCCCCACCTTCCCACCCAAACTGGGAGGACTGGCGGGACTGAGCCACGGGTCTTGACTTGAGTTTTAGTCAAAGGGTCTCCACCCTTGAATTAAGTTCATAAGATAGTTAAATCTGTGTTGTAACTTCTGGATTCTCCCTTCGCGAGCCAGCTTTGATCTCGGAGGGCTTGTCTGCCTGCAATCGCTGCACTGGTTCAACCTGATTTGGCTTAAAACAGGGGCTGGGTGCCACTGGCACTGAGCCCCGCACGGAGAGAGAACTCTCTTAGATCGATCTCTTTTTTTTTTTTTTTTGGATCCAGTTTTATCTGACAAATCCCTACGTGCCAGGCACAAGGGGCTGTGGAGTCGTGCCACTCTCCGGTGCCATAAAGTTGCGGAAGAGGAGCCCTCAAAGACACCAATCCCTGTGCTTTCTCCTCCTTCTCCTCCTTCTCCTCCTTCTCCTCCTTCTCCTCGAAATACGGAATAAAAAGGGAGCCCTGACCATTTCTGTTGGCAAAATTTTATCAAATGTATCTGTCATTCACCCTGGCAATGATGCTTAATTATTGAGAAATTAGAGCGTGTGCTGATGGGATTTGGGGTTCCCGCTGACACTGGCTGCCTGGGAGCTGCCTGAAGCTTCACTTGGCTGCTCCTGAGCTCGTCTCAAAGCATCCCCCCCGACGTCAGAGCCACTGGAAACCAGTTAGAAATGTATCTGGGCACTGGAGGAGGGCAGAGGTGCCCTCTCGTGGCAAGGAGAAGCCGGCCAGAAGTTGATGGGTGGCACCCAGCTGCCTGCTGACACCCCCTCCCCAGCACCCTAACGAAGGCAGTAACGAAGGGTGGGGGTTGATGCGGCCATGCTCTGGGTTTCACACCACCTCAACTTTTATTTTGTGCGTTGTTGGACTTGGAGGAGGATGGCAAAGACCATCTTCCAGACCTGGTGGACTGAGACATCTCCTGCGTCGGTGGCTGATGTCGTAGCTCCTGGAGCCTTAGGTCCACGTTTAGGACCGTTTCTATTCAAAATTGGCCTGGGTGGGTGAAGGGAGATGTTCTGAAATGTGCAGAACACATCAAAATACAGAATGTACTTTGTCTTGTGTGCTTTTATTTAGGTTTTTAGATCCGCATCAGGGATGGAGGGACCTTAACACCCGTGTGGAGGTGGCTGTGTGCCCTTCAGCGCTTGAGGACACTCAGATGATGCTGCGGGACAGCATGCCCGGCTTCCTTTAGTGTTTGTTGCCTTGTGTTGTCTCTGGTGGTGGCCCTAGAAGCTGGGGGTGTTCTCCTGCCACCAGTTTGTCAGAGGCGGTGTGTCCTGCTGAGGTTTGGGGGCTGGGTTGCCGGTTGTGGGAACCCACCAAGTTTTGCTGGGCTTGGCTTTGGGGCATGTTCAGAGCATCAGAAAGAGTTTTTCAATACGTGGCAACCTGCCAGCAAATTAGAATGGAAAGATAATGCAAAATGGATGCATTGTATAAAACTCATCCATCTTTCCTCTCTATTACTTACTGTTAAACTTGTCCTGTCCGCAGATACTTGATGTATTGACTTTGGCAAGGACTAACTGCAGAATTCTTGGGGGATGATTAGAGTCTTCCTCTGGGCAAGTTGAGGATAAGGGGTTTTGAGATTTCTTTGGAGATTTCTTGCCGTCTTTTGAAGCACTGAGGTACTGCCTCCTCTCAGAGGTTGGCACTTAGCTGGGTGTGCTCCATGCCGGCACCATCTGCCTGGGCTTGGTGGGGGAAGATGAGGAGTGGACAGGTAGCCACAGAGGTTTAATAGAGGAGGGAATATGAGAGGATTTTTCCTACTTTGGGCATCAACCAGTCCCTTCCCTCTGCACCCGAGATGCAGCAGGTCTTCTAACAGCGGGAACGAGTTCTTCAAGGCTCTCAAAGGATGCTCGTGGATGACTTCTCGTTCTCGGCAGCTCCCTGAAAAAAATCTAATCAATTATTAGGCGTCCTTCTCCGTGTACAAAGCATTTCCAAAAAAGAGCTAATGGGGAGAAACCAATTAGACAGATTTATTAGCCCAAGATCAAATTCTGGTTGCTGAGATGATGGATGGAAAGGATTAATCATGACGTGCTTGCTTGCCAGAGATAACTACTAGCCAAGGTGAGTGGGTCTGTAGGAGACTCTTGCGTGGATGATGTGTGTCTCCAGCATCCTACGACTGGTTCACTTCTGCATCCCTCCAACTGCAAGAAGCCAAATGTCTTTGTTGGCTTGGCCTGATCTCCTCAGGAGGGGCCTCTTGGATCGTTTCTCTTCAAAGGACGAGCCCAGTTTTCTCTCTGCTTTTCTTTCTGCTACCGCTGCTTTAATCTTGTCATTATACATATTTGCATATTTCTTTCCCAACCTCTTCTGCCTTTCATTCCACCCCCAAATCTCGTTCCCATCAGCCACCCAGCAGCTCTGGCTTTGCTGTTGCACTGGTGCAGCTGGGACTCTCTTGCCTTGGCCATGTCCCCCAATGAACAGCAACCACTGTGTCCACGGCGGCTTTTCACTGGTTCTAGAGAAGTTGTTTCTTTACAAAGATGTAGGATGTGAGGTCAAACAGGTCACCGGGACTGGAAGGAAGGAGGATAGCAGCTTGAAAAAACATGACATTCTTTTAGAAGAAAGGGTGTTGGAGTTTAAGAGTTTGTTGCACTGATGACGTGAAGTTGAGGTCTGGTGGGAGAAGGTGTTTTGGAGGCAGAGGGATGGTTCTCTGGGAGACCTTTGCATTTTCTTTATGAGAAAAATAATTGTTTAAATTGGTAATTCCTGAGCAGGCTGCAAGATGGGTCCCTTTTCAGGACAAGAAGAAGAATGCTCTTCTTTCCTATTCCATCCCTCTGGGATTCTGCTCAGTTGTAGCACATTTGGGAGCTTTTTGATGGGGTTCTACCACTTTTTTTTTCTTGCTCTATGGGACTATACCTGACTTGCCCCATTTCACAGCCCGGGTTGTAGTGCAAACCCACCTCAAAAAGCAGCTTCAGCAGTGAAATCAGGCTTTGAAGCAGGGGGCCAAGGTGGAGTTATGGGGGGACTGGGGAGTGCTGTAGTGGGGGCACCAGTAATGGGGAATAGCATGGCCAGGAGAGGGCAGTGATGACTTTAATTCTGGCAGTTAAAATTCAATGCTGTAAAAAATACCCTTAATTTAGAGCTCACTCCCCAGCCTTTAGGAAATGCTAGCCCCGATACAAATTTTTTTATGTATATGCTCAAATTGAGTAGTCTTGATGTTTGACATTCTGGTGTTAATGTTCAAGACTGATACGATGCCTCCAAATCTCAGAGCTCTGGTTGCAAATCTCTTTGCAAACTCCGGGAAGGACTTTTCTGCAGTTCCTCTCCATTTCCATATTGAGGTTTTTCTTCCAAACCACAAAGGTTCCGAAAGTTCATCCTGGACCTGCAGCATGTTCATGAGGAGCTGGGTGGGGAGGTTTGGATTGGGGAAAAAAAATGAATCAGATATCTGTCTCAAACCTTAGAAAAGTTGCGTTTGAAGGAGTTGAGATCGTTGGCCTTGCTTGAGCATCATCTGATGTATTTGCTGTGTGATTTATTTTTCTCCTGCCTTGCCAGTGTGTGGTCCAGTGAAGACCTCAGGTCCCTGGTCCTGCTTGGGGAGGTCCATATGTCGGTGGGTTTAATCCTACAACAACCAACCAGCAGGTGGGGAAGCCGAGGGATGTGTTGACTTGGAGGGCAATGCAGAAGGTGGCAAATCCCAGGTGAAGTGGTGAAAACCCAGAGGCAGATCCCATCTGGATGGAGTTGGGTTGTGCTCGGAGGTGTGGTGGGGACCTGCCGTGGGCTTCCAGCAGGTACCTCCCTTTTCGTGCTTTTGTTTCCTTGTCAATGAAGGGAATTCAGGAATAATATTCCTGCTTCGCGGAGATGCCGGCAAATTGAAAGCCTATCAATTTATAAGGGAAAAGCAAGTAATTTCAGCTACAACTTTTCTCTGAGTCCCCCTGGCAACGTTTGTGTCTTAGCAACCGCATTTTCCTATTTAAAAATGTTTAAAACATTAAAAAACAACAACAACAACACATTAAGCACAGGATTAAGTGCTTTCCTGAATCAAAGCCTAACTAGATAAATGAAATGCTGTTAATTGAATCAGGGATGCACTGTGTTTTCAGCCCCCAAATTTGCATAACATTTGCATTTGATTGAAAAGCCATCATTAATGTTGTTCAGTTCTAGTAGGTCCCCCCATGTCTCTGGCTTTGGCCGTCCTCCTCTTGCCCTGAGGAGCTGTGTAAATGGTGTTGGTAGGAGATGGATGGGATGGGGCTGGTGCTTGGGGTCAAGGAGAGCCCCAGCGCTTGGTCCCTCACCGTCATCGTGCCATTTGTCACCTTGGCTTTGAGAAATACCTGGTGGGGGACAGAGAAGGTCTGGGATGTAAGGGAGATGTTGTAGCCAACATCCCACAGAATGCGTCAGGGTGACTACAGGGCTATTGGAAGTCCAGAAGAGGCCCTGGAGATGCTGGGAGGGCTGGAGCCCCTCTGCTGGGAAGATGGGCTGAGAGAGTTGGGGGTGTTCAGCCTGGAGAAGAGAAGACTCTGGGGAGACCTTAGAGCCCCTTCCAGTCC
>BJBW01000432.1:23160-33232 GCA_004320125.1 Scolopax mira
AGAAGGGGACTCCACACCCTCCCTGGGCAGCCTCTGCCGGGGCTCTGCCACCCTCACCCCAAAGAAGTTTTTCCTCAGATTGGAGTGGAACTTCCCATGTTCCAGCTTGAGCCCGATGCTACTTGTCCTATCTCTGGAAACCACTGAAAAGAGTCTGGCTTCAACATCCTTCAACCCACCCTTTAGATACTTATAAACATAAATAAGGTCTCCCCTCAGCCTTTGCTTGTCCAGGCTAAAGAGCCCCAGCTCCTTGAGCCTTTCCTTGCAAGGGAGATGTTCCAATCCCTCCATCATCTTCGTTGCCCTATGCTGGACTCTCTCCAGTAGTTCCCTGTCCCTCTTGAACTGGAGGGCCCAGAACTAGATGCAGGATTCCAGTTGTGGCCTCCCCAGTGCAGAGCAGAGGGGGAGAATGACCTCCCTCAACCTACTGTCCACGCTCTTTCCTACGCAGCCCAGGATCCCATTGGCCTCTTGGCCACAAGGGCACATTGTTGGCTCATGGAGAGTTTACTATCCACCAGGACTCCCAGATCCTTCTCCTCAGTAGTGCTTCCCAGAAGATCCATCCCTAACCTGTATTGGTGCCTGGGGTTCTTCCTCCCCAGGTGCAGGACCCTACATTTGTCCTTGTTGAACCTCATGAGGTTCTTCTCTGCCCAGCTCTCCAGCCTGTCCAGGTCACTCTGGATGGCAGCACAGTCCTCTGGATGGCAGGATGGAATTGGCTTTGGTGGCTTTGGTGCAGAGCACACGGGTGTGTGGGGATCCCTTAAATAAGGCAGGAGGGTTTGTGCTACCTGGGGTGATCCCAGGGTGGCCTGAGCCCTTGGACATTCTTCTCCCTTGCAGGAGAAGAACATCTGCAGATCCCTGGGGAGCCCCAGCGGGGACTTGTCTGAGAGGGGACTCTATGCGTTATTTTGGGGGGGTGGAGGGAGGTCTTGGCCTGATGCGTTTCTGCTGCTTCTCTAATTTCTGCCTCTTTTGCTCGCAGTGAACACAGACAGCGAGACGGCCGTTGTCAACGTCACCTACGCCAACCGGGAGCAGACCAGGCAGTAAGTGCCCCGTGTTCCCCGGCCACAGCAAAACTTCACGGGGGATGAAGCACCCCAAAAAGAGTTTTTTGTGCAAGTAGTTTTCCTCTTGGACCCGAAGCCCTTCTCCCCTGCTTTTTTCCTCCTCTGGGGATGCGTGTGGTTCATTGAGCATCTTTCTTTGCTCCTTTTGCATCCTGTGGGGACGGGGCTGCTAGCAGGGAAAGTCTCAGTTTGAGCCTGTTTTAGGGTTTTTTTGAGTGGTTGTTGGTTTTTTTTTTATTTATTTTTATTCTCTTGGTAAGAGTTGAGTCACAGACTGCTTTCTGGAGAGCTGCAGTTTTGAGTTTCTCCGTAGAAAGCCGGGGAGGTTTGAAGGAGCGCGAAGAGCGGTGGCCAAAGCCGTGGCTTTGCTCTTGCTGCCAGCCCCATCTATCGACAGCTTTGGGCTCTTGCAGCCCCTGAAATTCCACCGGGAGGAATTTCAGCCAAAAATCATAAGGCAAAGGAGACATAGGAATCTCTCCCTGCACCATCCTGCCCCGCACCCATCGCTCCCATCCCCTCCCATGGGTGCTCGGAAAGGTTTCCCTTAAAATACTTTGACTCATCCAGGTTGGGTGGAAAGTCCTGCCAGATCCTCACGCCATCAGTGATGTCTCTTTACCCTATTCCTGGGGTTTATTTACTGGGTGTTACACCAGGGAGAGCTTGGCCCATTTTGGGTTGAGCTGATGGGTTGCCACTCAGCGTGGGAGTGCGCCAGGGGGGACCCCCCACCCCAACCCCTTCTCCCCTTCCAGAGCCATCATGAAGCTGAATGGGCACCAGCTGGAGAACCACGCGCTGAAGGTCTCCTACATCCCTGACGAGCAGTCCATGCAAGGGCCAGAGAACGGACGACGAGGTGGCTTTGGGGCACGTGGTGCCCCCAGGCAGGGGTCCCCCGTCACCGCGGGGGCACCCGTCAAGCAGCAGCCAGTGGATATCCCCCTCCGCCTCCTGGTGCCCACCCAGTATGTGGGTGCCATCATCGGCAAGGAAGGGGCCACCATCAGGAACATCACCAAGCAGACGCAGTCCAAGTGAGTCCGTTCTCCTACGAGCTGGTTTACACCTTCCTGAGCTGAGTGGTCTGCAGTGATACGAGGCTGAATTTTTTTGGAGAATGGGCTATTTGAGGCCCTTCCTGCTCTTCCACCCTGCAGGGCAGTGTGTCCAAGAGCCGCCTTCCCGTGCCCTGTCCCAACCAGGGCTGCACGTCCCCACGTGTCTCCCTTGGCTGGGATGGGACCTGGGCAGGCGTGCGGGGAGGTCACTGCTTCAGCAGGTCCCATTTAACACGAGTTTGTTGAGCTTCACCCACCCGCCCTTGTACTTGGGCCACGAGCTTGTGTTGGCTACAGCTCTTGTCCCCGAAGGAAAGCTTTATCTAAGACATTAAGTGATGGACAGCCCACCCCATCCCCCAGGCACGTGCTTGTTCCACTACTTAATCATTCCCGTTGCTTAAAATAAGTAGATGCTGATGCCTTGAGCTTGTAGCCACCACCTCCATGTCGAGTGTCGAGCCCAGAACTAACTCCTCTCTCCTTCCCTGGGTGCATATAACCTGATGCTTGAGTGTGAGCTCCAGGAGGTCGGTCCATGGGGACATGGGGGGAAGCTGCAGAGCTGTTCTCCAGCCCCAGCGCCCACCCCCTGCTTGCAGGATCGACGTGCACCGGAAAGAAAACGCGGGAGCTGCAGAAAAAGCCATCAGCATCCACTCCACCCCCGAGGGCTGCTCCGCCGCCTGCAAGATGATTCTGGAGATCATGCAGAAGGAGGCCAAGGACACCAAGACGTAAGGTTTCCCCCCTGTCTTTCTGTGTATCCCACCTGTGGCTCTTCGCTGGGGTCTGGTACCATCCCAACACCCAGAGATGGGTGATGCTCCCATGCGTGGCAGGAGCTTTGGCTTGGGAGACCAGGGGACTCCAAGCAAAGGGACTTGAGGTTCCCCAATCCCTCTGTACCAAATCCCTCCTCTTTTGGCTGTAGTAATCCTTCATGTTGGTATTTTTTTCCCCATTCTTCTCCCAAGAGCTGACGAAGTGCCTCTGAAAATCTTGGCCCATAACAACTTTGTGGGGCGCCTGATCGGCAAAGAAGGGCGAAACTTGAAGAAAGTGGAGCAGGACACGGAGACAAAAATCACCATCTCATCGTAAGGCTCCTCGCTCCCTTTGGGGAAAGCAGGGCAGGCCTTCCTCAGGCCGGGGTGGATGGGGAGGATGAGGAGGAGACAGGTGATGCAATGAGCAGGCAGAGGTGCCTGTCTGTCAGCTGGGAAGCCAGCTGTGATGTGGGTCTTTTATGCCCCAAAGCTCTCTTGAAAAATCTTGGCATTATGTTTTCTGTATTCCCCGTCCCTTTGGTGTCCTCTTCCCATCCCTTTGGTGTCCTCTCCCCATTCAGGGTTGCAGAGCTCAGGTGGTTTGATGACTGGGACTGGCATTTTACTCTTAAGCCCTATTTTTGGCGTGAAGGCAGAGTGGATTTCCCAGTGCCAACCATGCTGTTGGTCCCTGCTCTGTCCCAATACACAGTGGCAGTGACACCCCATGTCCCCAGCACCCCAATAGCACCCATGAGAAGGACCAGAGGAGCTGGTGTAGCGCTGGTTGAGCAGGGCAGGGTCTCGGCGCTGACGCTGGCTCTCCCATCAGCTTGCAGGACCTGACTCTGTACAACCCTGAAAGGACCATCACGGTGAAGGGCTCCATCGAGAACTGCTGCAAAGCAGAGCAGGAGATCATGAAGAAAGTGAGGGAAGCCTACGAGAACGACGTGGCCGCCATGAGCGTGAGTGGGGTTGGGTCCTGCCCTGCATCTGGGATGACAGGGAGCTCTCGGGGAGGTTGCCCCGATAAAGGCAATGAGGGTTTCTCCTCTCTCGCCCTCAGTTGCAGTCTCACCTCATCCCTGGCCTCAACCTGGCTGCGGTTGGCCTCTTCCCTGCCTCCTCCAACGCAGTACCTCCTCCGCCGAGCAGTGTCTCTGGGGCTGCGCCTTACAGCTCCTTCATGGTACGTGAACAACCCTGCAGCTCAAACCCCATCATAGGGTCATGGAAACCCAGGTTGGAAGGGGCCTCAAGGACCATCTGGTACAACCTTCCTTGGCAAAAGCACGGTCTAGACAAGGTGACCCAGCACCCTGTCCAGCTGAACCTTAAAAGTGTCTGATGTTGGGGATCTACCACTTCCCTGGGGAGATTATTCCAAAAATTTACTTTTATGTCCGGTCAGAATCTCCCCAGGAGTAACTAGTGCCCGTGGTGAATCCATGCTGGCTTTTCCCGGTCATGGGCTTTATTTGATTTGTGATACCCTTGGGAGAATTCATTCTGTAACTTTCCCAGTGACTGAAGTAAGACTGAAGTAATTTCTTGGGTCCTTCTTCAAGCCCTTCTTCTAGAGGGGGGTGATGTTAGCTGTCTTCTAGTCTTCTGAGATGTCCCCTGATCTCCACAGCTTCTCAGAGATTATGGAGAGCGGCCTCAAAACAATGTCAGCCAGCTCCTTTAACTCCCTTGGGTGGATAGCATCAGAGCCCATCAATTTGTAGGGGTGACTGCTCTAGCTTGAGGATCTCCCTTGTGTGGAGAAGACTCTTGTGATGGTCAGGGGTATGCCTTCAGCATCCCCTGTGGTCAGCAGGCAGGGGAGGTCCAGCGTGGGTGCAGGATCTGGTCTTTTAAACTATTGGAAAGGTGGTGAAGAAGGTGATGAGACCCCAGGTCAGGTCCAGGATCTGGTCTTTTAAACTATTGGAAATGATGCAGTGGAGAAGGTGCTCAGATCCCATGGAGTCTGGTGGTGGCTCAGCCCTGCACCCTTGGGAGTGGTGTAGGCATCACATGGAGGGGGGCTTGGAATCCTGATCTCTGTGGTGGCACTGTACCCTGAATGGTGACACTACCCTGAACGGTGACTCTGTACCCACAGCCTCCAGAGCAGGAGACTGTGCACGTCTTCATCCCTGCACAGGCGGTTGGCGCCATCATTGGCAAGAAGGGCCAGCACATCAAGCAGCTCTCCCGGTTCGCAAGTGCCTCTATCAAGGTAGGGTTGCCCCATGGGGACATCCCCTCTGCTGGCACCCACTCAACGGGTGCTCTTCTGGCTGGGAAAACCACTTGAAAAGCCCAGGCTGGGTGCCTGATCCTGCTCCCCACCACAGCCATCGTCTCTCTCCCACCTCTAGATTGCCCCTCCAGAGACGCCGGACTCCAAAGTGCGCATGGTGGTCATCACAGGCCCTCCAGAAGCTCAGTTCAAGGTTCTCCTATGCTGCCGTCACTGTGGGGGATTCAGGGTGTCCCTCTCCACTGCCCTGTGGAGCTGGGAAGGGAGGAGCAGGGGGAATGACCCCAGTTCTGAGCCCAATCTGTGGCTGGGTAAACCCACCATCATCTCTTCCAGTGGTTGAGTTGGTTTGAAACCCTGAAGAACTGGGATTTCATGGGATCCTGTCCTGTCCTGGGGATGGAGATCCACCGAATCAGTGGGGATGTCAGGGGGCAGGACATCTTGGGTGATGCCTGACTTCATACTCCCTCCCCTCCACAGGCACAAGGCAGGATTTACGGGAAGCTGAAGGAGGAGAACTTCTTCGGACCAAAGGAAGAAGTGAAGCTGGAGACACACATCCGGGTCCCTGCCTCGGCTGCGGGCAGGGTCATTGGCAAAGGGGGCAAAACCGTAAGCAGAAGCCGTTCTTGGGTGGGGTGGGACATCCCTGGGAGGGTGGGCTGCTTTGTGCCAGTGCCTGGGGACATCCCAGGGACGGGGCTGGCCTTTCCTGGAGGGAGAAGGCACGACAGGGTGGTCTTTGCCCAGGTCAACGAGCTGCAGAACCTGACGGCAGCAGAGGTGGTGGTGCCACGGGACCAGACCCCTGATGAGAATGAGCAGGTCATTGTGAAGATCATCGGGCACTTCTACGCAAGCCAGGTATGGCCTCGGCAGCTCCTGTGCTAGCACTGATGGATTCTCTGATGGCTACCTTGGGGTTGTGTCCATTTGTGTATCCTCCTGTGTTTTTTCCACACCTGGCTGGTGGTGTTTGCAGGAGTGGGTGATGGTGAGCTGTGTCTCTTGTCATAGATGATGGTGGGGGAAGCAGGGCGAGCTGTAGGAGTGTGTGCCCACACAGTGTGACCTCCCAAACCCAACTTCTAGAGGAAACCACACTAAAATGGTTGGAGTGGGTCCAGAGGAGGCCATGAAGATGATCAAAGGGTTAGAAAACCTCTCCTGTGAGGACAGGCTGAGAAACTTGGGGTGGTTCAGGCTGGAGAAAGGAGACATTGGAGCCCCTTCCAGTGTCTGAAGAGGGTCTACAAGAAAGATTAGGAGAAACTTTTGCAAGAGCATGTAGCGATAGGGTGAGGGGTAATGGTTTAAACTGGAAGAGAGAAGATTTAGATTTGGTATTAGGAAGAAATTCTTAGTTGTGAGGGTGGTGAGACCCTGGCCCAGGTTACCCAGAGAAGCTGTGGCTGCCCCATCCCTGGAGGGGTTCAAGGCCAAGGTTGGATGGGGCTTGGAGCAACCTTGTCTGTTGGGAGGTGTCCCTGCCCAGGGCAGGAGTTTGGACTAGAATGACCTTTCAGATCCTTTCCAACTCACACCATTCCATGACTCAATGAAAATTCAGGCAGGAAGGGATTTCCAGGAGCCACCTCACCCGCTCCACCCCTACTGACCTCCTCTTCCACGAGACGCGGAGCCCTTCCCCTCACCCCTGGGGGTCTCGCCGACCCCTTCCACGTCTCCCCTTTTGCTCTTGTCACCCGCAGATGGCTCAGCGCAAGATCCGAGACATCCTGGCCCAGGTGAAGCAGCAGCACCAGAAGGGACAGAGCGGCCAGACACAAGCGCGGAGGAAATAAAGAGCAGCACCGAGGCCACCGTGAAAAGCGGAACAAGCCAACGGCCGGGCTTAAGAGTGGCTGGGAATCAGTTACCGTAGACAGATGCTAATTTGTTTCATTAACCGACCCAGATTAAAAGGCAGTTTGATTGGCTTCCAGGGGTTAGACGGCTAGGGTAAACCAAACCAAACCAAAACAACAACAAAATAATAATTGGGGTCCATTTTTGTTTTTTTTTTTAAGCTCCACATGCCAGGGCAGCTACTTAAATGAAGCGAGAGGTGCTGCCACACGCCGGGGCAAGGGGCTGCTCTGCCGGGGGCTGGTGTGGCGTTTGGGTGCCCGGGGACGACGGCGCTGGGTCCCCCTCCCCGTGGGTTGTGGCATTTGCCCCTCTCATTTAAGTAGCCTTTTGGAGGTCCCGTCCCAGCCGGGGCACCCGGCGGCTGCGTCTCCCCCCCGACCCCTCTCTCCCTCCCTCCCTCCCCGTGGCTGGTGGATAATTCCCAGAGCGACGTTAAGTCTTTCGGAGCATTTCATTTTAATCAATGATTTTTTTTTTTTTAAATTTTTTTTCTTATTTTAATTTTTTTTTTTTTTTTTATTCTTTAAGAAGAGAAATTCCACTGGATTCTTACCAACCCCCCTTGGTAACGAGATCCATGGTGGGCAAAAAAAAAAGAAGTAATCAGAAATCAAAAAACCCAAATAAATCTCACCTTACTACTCAAATGGATTTGGGTCCCTTGGGAGCTCTGCACCACTCCAGCCTCAGAACCACCGGCGGGAGGGCAGGATTCCTCCTGCCTCTGCTGCCTGCAGTGCAGTGCCTTTAAACGCCTTAGAAACCAGGAGAGCACCTCTATTTTCCAGGATTTTTAATTATTTTTTTTTTCCTTTCAGTTGTTCGACCGTTTCTTTTCATTCTAGGTTAAAGAATTTTTTGTCTTTTTAATTTCTTTTTTTTTTTTAATGGCAGAAGTGGGACATAAGACCATTTTTTTTTTCTCAGTGATCTCCGCTGCGGAGGTGACGACCCGTCCTAGAGACGAGGCAAATTGTCCGGGGAAGCGAAGGGGTGAGGGAAGGGATTTAGCTTTTCCCTCCTCCCTTCAAGAAACAGCAATGAACCACCACCAAACAACAACAAAAAAAAAGGCAACACCCCCCCCCCGCTTGGTAGGAAATATTATCTTAATTAATTAAAAATTAATCATCACCTCTAGTAATCAGATTGTGGGAACTAAATGGATGCAGAAGGGTTTGGGGGGGTCAGGATGGAGCCTGAGGGGTTGAGGGGAGATGCTCAGCTGCTCTTATTCCCCTCCCCTTCCAAATCTTTCTCAGTGGGGTGAAAAAAAAATTCTTGAAATTTGGCGCATTTGTCTTAGTCTATAAAGATTTTTTTTTTAAATTATTTTTTTAAAAAAAAAGCAACCAACCACCACCCTCCTTTCTGCAGGAGAAATAACTCTGCTCACGAGACGATACCAAATAGACGCGTCAAACGAATGTAATATGGTTACTGATTCCTGCCACTCTTATGTGGATTTTATATTTTAGATATATTTTAATGATTTGTTTTTAATATTGAGTATTTGGAAGGGACAGTAACTGCTGCCGTCGCCTCTTCCAGGCAGGGGGAAGGTCTTGTCTCCACGGTGGGGCTGGGGCAGCCCCGGTGCTGCATTTGGTTTTGTTTTTTTTTTTTTTTTTCTGCTGCAAATCCAGCCAAAATGTGGATTTACGCCGATTTTCCCCGCTAATTGGAGCGGGAGGGTGGAAAAGCAACACTTGGGATAGAATTTTCAGGGGAGTGGGGATGAAGCCGGATCCCGCTGAGTGGGGAGATTCGGGAACGACCCCCCTGGGTGGAGCTGATTTTTGGGTGCTAAAAAAGGAGGGAATTTGGAAGAAATTTCGCACTGATGCTTTTTAATTGTTAATTTTTGGAAATGGAGACCAGCCCTCCCGCTGCCCCGGCTTGAAATCCAGCCCCTGCAGCCTCAGGAAGGCGGGTGGTTCATCGCTAAGGGAACATGGCAGCAGTTACTGTCCTTTAAAGCATCGCAACAACAGGGAGATGTGGGGGGGAGGCCAGGTATTGCTGTGTGTTTGAGCAACGAGAGGAAGAAAAGAAAAAAAAAAAAAGAGAGAAAAAAAAAAAAAAAGAAGAGAAAAGGAAAAAAAAAAGCTACCTCAAGGTATGAAGTTACCTCAGCAATTGATTTTTTTTTTTGTTTTTTGGGGGCTTGCTGATATTTTATATAAAAGCTGATAGTCTTGAATATTTTATTTTTTTAATGAAAAGAGAAGTTAAGTTTCATAATTTCTTATGAGCCAGGAGTTATGTGCAGGTAACCAAGTGTTATGAGCTCTCTATGGAGAACGACAGGAATTTCAGACATAGTGGAAAAGATGGCAGCAGCTTCTTTTTTTTATATTATTTTTTGGCCTTTTTCAAGCCAGTTAATGAATTTCACCACAACACAAGAGCTGTCAGATGTCGCGACTCTTTGAGACCTTGGACAAATTGGGGCCCACCGAGATTTTTTTCAATTGGAAAACAAAAAACCACAAACAACTTAATTTCTTTCTTTTTTTTTTCTTTTTTTTTCTTTTCTTTTTTTTCTTTTCTTTTTTTTTTCTTTTTTTTTTTTTTAAATAAACTTAAGAGAAAAAAACAACTCAACCAAAACCTGCCACTGGCTGAAAGGCCTTTCTCAATCCAACTCCATCGAGAAATCAAAGTCTTAAAAGAGCTTTGGGATCAGAAATCTTCCACTCCCGGGGATGCGAGGACGGACTCCTAGGGCAGCGTTGACTATGCAAAGTGGGGTACAGGGGTTTGCTGGTATTTAAACCACACCAGCTCAGGCGATATTTTTTTCAAACACTTGGAAGCCATATATATATATATATATATCTCTCTATCTATCTATATTTATATATATATATCCCAGAACCCAAACGTATCAGCCTCCTGTGTTGCCACGGAGGCGGCGTCGAACCATCTTCTCCACTATGATGCTGTTAAATATTTTACAGAGATTTGCCTCCGTTTTACCGAGGATAAGCAATTTTAAAAAAAAAAAAAAAAAAAAAA
>BJBW01000432.1:47151-60957 GCA_004320125.1 Scolopax mira
GCCGGTGCCTGTCGGGTGTCCGTGTGTCCTGCCGGCGGGGCTGGAGGAAGTCTGATGCATTTGGAAAGCAGAAGGAAGCATCTTTGCTAAAACCGTGTGACTCTGGCGTGAAGATGGAGGGCAGCCGTGGTGGCCTCATCCCACTGGCTGGGTTTTTCCCCTTCTCCAGGCGAGCGACAAGAGAAAGGCGCTGGAGGAGACGATGGCGCTGAGCACTCAGTCCCTGGCCAGCGTGACCTACCAGGTCAGCAGCCTGGCCACCGCCTTCCTCCGGCTGCTGGACCTGCAGGCGGCCGAGCTGAGGAAGGTAGAGGCCGACATCAGCTGCGTGGCCCAGGTGGGACCATCCCTGGAGCGGTGATGGCACATGTTGGGTGCTGAGAAGGGCAGTGGGCTCTGGGAAAGGGGGTTTGGGCAACTGGAAGGGGCTGAAGCCCCTCCTTCTTCTCACCTTCAAGAGCCTGTTGACCACCCCCGAAAGCATCACCTTGCCTTGGAAATGCAGGACCATCTGCTTGGCTGGTGGTGGGTCTCGCATTGTGAGACCAAACTGGTCTCTGGGGTGTTCTCCCAGTCTGGGCGTTTGCAAATCCCAGTGGAGGGGACTGCAGTTAACTGCCCGGGAAACCTCATAGGAGCCAGGATGGAGCAATGGAGCTCGGAGTTTGGCTGTTACACTTGCCCCTTGCTGGGACCTGGCCTCGTCCTCCCAGAGTTTAGGGACACTGATGCAGAGTCCCGTGGCCACCCACCCTCTTCCTGGCATTTGGAAGCCGCCTGGAGCCTTTCCAGCCCTGGGAGGAGACGGGACCCTGTGATCACGCTGGAAGCAGCAGGAAAACCACTTATGGGTGGCTGAGGCTTGTGCATCCCCTCGCCACCACCCTGTCCCCCCCCACCCCGTCCCACTGCGGTGGCATCAAGGCCATCACCCCCCCTGCTGGGATGGAGCAGAGCAGGATCTGTCCCTGTAACTTTGGGCAGAGTTGGAGGGGGGTGGGTTCAGGCTCAATCCTGATCTTTCCCTGCAACCCCTTCTCTTGCAGGCGGGGAGATGGGGCTGGGAAGGGTGGTGGGACTTGGAGGTGGCAGCAGGAGGTGGGGAGCATGAGGGATGGGACAGTGGGGACAGTGCCATCTCCGCAGAGGGTTGACATGCACAAGGAGAAGGTGTCCCGCCGGGAGATCGGCTCGTTGACCGTCAGCAAGAGGTTCCCGTCCTACCAGAAGATCATGGCCCCCCCCAACCCACCCTCCCTGGAGCCCTACTACAGGAAACCCCTCAACTTCAGCGTCCTGGATGACATTGGCCACGGCATAAAGGTGAGCCCAGGGCTCGGAGGGGGGGTCCCACAGGAGTGAGGGGGCTTCACTCGGTCCCCAATGTCCCCAGCATTGCACTGGTGGGTGCCCAGGTGGGCTCAAACCCCTCCTCGATGGAGAAGCAGGGTCTTGTCCATGCCCCACAGCCTGTTTGGGGACTCATCCCACTGGGGCTCGGTGGCCCCAGCTTGGGGAGGGGGAGAGACACGGTCCAAAGGGAAACTGAGGCACATGATGCTCAGCAAAAGCCACCGGCGCCGCTGGGAACGGGGCTGAACCGCGACGCTCTCACCCCCACGGCACCGAAACGGCCCGTGCAGGAAGGCACCCACGCTTTGTGGGGGTTGGGGGGGGGGGGTTTAATCAACCTCCCAGGGCCCCCTCCCCCCCAGTGAAGCCACCACGGGGACAGAGGGGAAGTGGTGACACTGGGGCTGTGGTTCCCACGGTGGCAGGCGCCTCTCGGCCGCCTCCGCAGCACCGGTGGCTCCTTCTGCTCAGCAGGGGGGGGGAGTACAGCCCTCTGGGGTGCAATGAGTTTGTCGGGCGGCTGCAGCTGCCCTCACTCGTGGTGTCTCCGTGTCCCCCTGTGCCCCCAGGACCACAGCACCCAGCTCTCCCGCACGGGCACCCTGGCTCGGAAGGGGACCAAGTCATCGGCACAGGCTGCGGGCACCCTGGGGTGAGGCTGGGGATGGGAGTGGGGTTGGGGGGTGGTGGGGCTTTGTCTTGTCGTGTCACCAAGTGGGTGACGATGGCAGGGACAGAAGCCACGAGGCGCGCCACGGGGTTTGCCCACTGCGGTGGCCATCGGGGTCCCATCCCTGTGCCGGGCTGGGGGGCTCAGTGGCCACTCTCCCCTCAGGAGAAGCACCCGTGTCCCCGAGCCCATCCAGCCACCTGTGGTTCCCGAGGGCAAGCTCTTGGCAGCCTCCTCCACCTCCTCGCTGATATCTGTCAGGTACCGGCACTGCCCGGGGTGGGGGGAGACCCTGGGGGGGGTGGTTGGGAGAGCCCAGGGCAGCCACGGTCACCCCACTGCTCGGGGGGAGATTCTGCTGCAAAGATGGAAAAAAAAAAATAGGGATTTGGGGAGTGGGAGATTCACTGCTTATTTCTAGAACAAAATCCCCTGATAGAGAAGGTCCCTGATGGGGAAACTGAGGCACAGCGTGGGGAAAGGGGCACACACGGCCCCCCCCATGTCACAGCACGAGTGACACCCTGTCCTGGTGTGGGACAAGTGACTGTGCTCAAAGACTTGGGGGGGAAAAGCCAGCCCCCCATCCCCTGCCCTGACACCACTGCTCCTCCACCCCCCAGCTCCAGTGGAACCCCGGCAGCCCCCGCTGAAGACATCCCCGCGCCCCCACCGCTCCCCTCCCTGCCGGGGCCGCCCCCCCCGCCTGCGCCTGCCATCCCACCGCCCCCTCCTCTCCCTGGGGACCTGCCACCGCCGGGGGACCTGCCCGTGCCCCCCCTGGACCTCCTGCCCCCAGGTGAGCGCTTGGGGATGCTCATCATGGGATGGGGTGGGGGGCAGTGGGGAGTTGGGAGTGAAGAGTGGCCTCTGCTCCACACAAAGCCCTTCATCCCGTGGATTTTGGGGGGGTTTTGCAGCTCCTGATGACTTTGAACCGCCGCCACCAGCAGCTTTGCCTGACTTTGAGGATTTGGCCCCACCGCCACCACCCCCTGCCACAGAGGACCCCCCCTGGGCCCCGGAGAGCTACCTGGAGAAAGGTACGGTGGCTCCCCAGATCCGCCCCCCCTCCCCAGTCTCTTCCCTGTGGTGCTTTTAGTTGAGCCCCTGTTCACCACCACAGCACCGAGGGCCCAACTGGTCGGGACTGGGACGGTCTGTCCCCTGGGGTGGCCTTGCGGGGCTCCACGACCCCCTCTCTCCCTCCTCTGGCAGTGGTGACCCTCTACCCCTACACGCGGCAGAAGGACAACGAGCTCTCCTTCCAGCCTGGCACCCTCCTCTTCGTCACGCGGCGGTACTCGGACGGCTGGTGCGAGGGTGTGATGGGCGAGGAAGCGGGTTTCTTCCCCGGCAATTACGTGGAGCCCTGCTGAGCACCCCGGGGCTGGCACCCCCCCGGCATCCCCCCCAGCTCGGGCACATCCAGCCCCTGGGGAAGGGCTCTGCTTTGCCTTTCAACCTCGGCTTTGCACTGCCAGGGGCAGCCAGACTGGGTACCACTGCTGGGTACCACTGCTGGAACCTCTTCATCCTCAGTCTCCAGCACCCAGAGCATCCCCCTGCCCCCCAAATTAGCTGCATCCTGCTCCTACTTGGGAAGGGCTCTGCTTTGCCTTTCAACCATGGCTTTGCACTGCCAGGGGCAGCTGCACTGGGTACCACTGCTGGAACCCCTGCATCCTCGCAGCCTCAGCACCCAGAGCATCCCCCTCCCTCCCCTCTCTCTTTTCTATATGATTTTAATGGCACCACCATTGGCTGCTGCTGGTGCTGGGAAGGTTTGGCACCGATGGGAACGCATCCCTGGCGATGCTCCTGTCCCCACGGGACACAGTGGGACCACAGTGCAGAGACAGGAGATGGAGCCAAACACCCACAGGGACAAGAAGAGCCCCCGGCCGTGTCCCCAGGTGCCCCTGCCCGTTGGATGCACAGAGTGGGGGATGAGCCAGGGCCCATCCTGCACTGGAGGGGTCCCCACAAAGCTGGTAGCCTGACCCTCCAACGCCACCCACCCTCACACCAGCCCAAGGAAGAGAAACAACACGTTCGTGCAACTGAGAGCACCGTTTCACACCCAGGTTTATGTCCTGGATACAAACAACTCGTGTATCTGCAATATATAGATATATATCTATATACATATATATGTATTGTTGTTATTATTATTATTTTTTAATTCCATGGCTTTAAGTTCCACACAGTTGAACAGGGTCCGGAGGAGGAAGAACAGAGCGAGAAGGGACATGAAATAGAGGAGGAACAACTCAGGGCTGCTTTGGTTATTTCCTTACTGCTCGGGTTTGCTGTCAGGGTTTCCAGGCTTTGGAGGAGTTAACGAGCCACCCTCAGGGGCCGGTAAGGCTGTGGAGAAATCCAGGAGAAGCCAACACCAGAGAGCAGCAAATACTGTAGGTGTCCCCCCCACCCCCAGCAGAGTGCAATTAGAAGGGGTAATTAATACTGCAGTGGGGCAAGGGGGCACGGGGAAGGGGGGGGGTTGGCCTCTGGGGACTGGATGCCAGGAGAAGTGCTGCAGCACCACACCTCCTGGGGGGAGGTTTGGCACCTCTCAACCAGGTCGGGAGGGAAATTACATCCCCCCCAGGGTAAAAATGAAGTCTATGCCATCCAGCAAACAGGAGGAGACAACCGGTAATGGCTTGGGGTGAGAAGGAACCTGTCCGCCCCGGGGACACGGGGACATTTTGCCCTGGAAGCAGAAGCAGAGGATGGAAGTGGAAGGCAAGAGGCAAGGGCAGCTCCTCCTCCCCTCAGCGGGACATGGTCGATGTGCCCGTGTCCTGGGCAAGAGGGTGGGCATGGGCTAGAGGAGGGGTTACTTTTTTTCCCAAGGTACCCCCTTTCCAAAAGGTTTCCTGTTCCTCACGTCACGTTTTGAGGGTTTGTTGGTTTTTTTTCCGGAGAATAAAGTCTCAAGGGACAATTGACTCCATCGCGAGGCCCAGCAGCTGAGCCAGGGTGTGGAGGGCAAGCCGGGGGAGCCCAAATTTCCCCAATTTCCAGTGGCCTCACGAAGAGGCGAGGGAACCCTCGAGCATCAGGCTGAAGGCAACAGCACGCAGCTCCTGGCGTGCCCAGCGGCGCTTGGGCAGGTGAGGAGGATGAAGGCAGGAGGAAGCATGTGCAGGAAGCCCAGCCCGCGGGGAGCTGGCGCTGGGTCTTGTAGGAATTGCTCAGTGAAGTCAAAAGGGAAAAAAGACAAAGCCCCCCAATCACAAAAAGAAATAATATCACCATTAGTGTTGGCCAAGACCCCCGTTGGAGTAGGTGTCCGAGCTGCATAGAGAAGGCTTCATCCCAACATGGCAGGGGAAGGAGACGGGGGGACCTAGAGAAAGTGCTTTAATCACCGGGGAGAAAGGAGCTCGGTGAGGAAAGGCAAGGAAGGAGCCCAGGAGCAAGGACCAATGACGTGGGGTGTGACCCCCCCCAGGCTTCTCCTTTCCCAACTGCTTCTAGTGCACAAGTCTCTTCTGGGCCATCCTCAACACTTCTTCTTGAGGACCTCCTGGAGATAGCGGGCGACCTCTGCGGCCGTCTCCCAGGGGACCACAGTGGCCTGGAAGGCTCCCGGCTGCTTCTTCTCCATCTCTTGGGTCATGTGGTGCATGGGGTAGCCCTTCCGCGGGAAAGCCACGTCAGCAGAAGTCAAAGTCACGGAAGGGCAGAAGTCATTGGCACCATCTCCCACGTAGAAGACCCTCTCGAACTCCACCTCCTCCTGGGCTCTCTCCGCCAGGTATTCCGTCAGGATTTTGCGTTTGCACATGTTGGCCGGGCAGTCAAGGCACTTGTGGCTGTGGTAGGGCCCCAAGGTGAAGTACCCCCTCTTGTCAAAGCTGGATGGGTTGCTGAAGATCTTGCGGAAGAGGGAGTAGAAACCGGCCGCCCTCAGACTGCACTCGATGCCGAACATGTTGGCATCGGAGATGAGGATGATCTCGAAGAGCTCGTGGTTCTTGGAGAGGAACTGGAAGAGCTCCGGCATGCCAGGGGAGAGGGGGATGTTCTCGTAGACGGTCTTGAAGTCCCCCATCTTGACCCCCTGGTCCCCCATGTAGGCCAGGACGCGCTGCATGTACTCGTTGTAGAAGCCCTCGCGGAAGGTCTGGCGGATGTGCTCCGGGAGGGCCTGCCCCGGCGCCACCCGCACGATGGAGTCATCGCTGTTCTCGTTGATGATGGTCTCGTCGAAATCAAAGACGAGGAGGTATCTGGGAGGCCGGGGGCTGGCCATACCAACACCCTGTGAGGAAGGGTAAGGCCCAGCCGTTAGCTCGAGGCACTTGCCTTTGGCCCCGGCACAGCGACGGTGGCAACCACAGCAGCAAGAGGTTGCCAGCCCCGCAGAGCGATGCTCCTTGGCCACCTTACCCCCTGGCAACTGGGCTTAGTGTGGGGGTAATCCCTGCTGACATACCTCAGCCCCTGCCCTAAGGTGTTTATCCTGCCTATAAAGAGCTCATTTTGTCACCACTAATCCCGTTTCCGCAATCAAGGTGGTCACTGTGCTGGGCCACCACCTCACACGTCCTCCCTGGGGACGTGGGGACAGCACCTCCAGGTGTTTTGTGCAGGGAAGGTCCTTGGAAGAACTGGATTAAGTCCCCAACCTGCTCCTGTCCCACCCCTGGAAAGGGGTTTGTGTCCCCGCAGACCCCTCTCACTGCTGGGACAAGCCTGGAAGGCTTTTCCAAGAGGAAAACATTCTGCAGGTTGATTTTTGCTCCATCATCTGGGTGAAGTTGCATAGAATCATGGAATGGTTTGGGTTGGAAGGTCATTCTAGTCCAACCCCCCCTGCCCTGGGCAGGGACACCTCCCACCACACCAGGTTGGTCCAAGCCCCCTCCAACCTGCCCTTGAACCCCTCCAGGGATGGGGCAGCCACAGCTTCTCTGGGCAACCTGGGCCAGGCTCTCACTACCCTCAGAGTGAAAACATGTCTTCCTGAGATGTCATCTAAATGGTCCTGAGATCTCATCTAAATGGTTTCCCCCTGGGCTGCAGGTATGGGGGCTCCTGAGAAGCCCAGGATAAGTCAAAGCCGCCTCCTGCCCTGCTCTAAAACTGAAGCAAACCCACTTTGCCAAAGCTGGGGGAGCCCCATCCCGCCCCATCCCATCCCATCCCATCCCGCCCCATCCCATCCCATCCCGCCCCATCCCATCCCATCCCATCCCATCCCATCCCATCCCATCCTCCACCCGCTCCCCTCCCATCCAGCCATTTGCAGGATGGGGACCCCGATTCCTGTTCCCCACCCTTGAGACAAGAGGGGACACCCCCGTTTGGGGAGGAGGAGCAGGGTGAGAAGGTCACTGACCTTAAAGAGGCATGGCAGCCCGACGCCCTCACAGCACCTTTTCATTTTAAGACCATCCCTCCGCAGGCAGCACCTTAGGGCTCGTGGGGCTGCAAATGGTGAAAAAAAAAACCAAAACAAAAAAGAAAAAAAAAAAAAAGAGGGGGGATTTTTGGTTAACAATGTGGCTTTTCCCCCGGGCATGGCCAGGATCTCCATCCCACAGCCAAGTCCCAAGCTCAGGACCTTCTGTACCAGGAAGGGAGGAATTAAGGAGCCTCTGGAGAGGGGGCAGAGCCCGTTTAATGCCTCTGATCCCGCTTAATTCCTGAGCTTTGCTGCAGGTGAAAAGCAGCCGGCGAGGGACGGCTCGGCAGTAAACATGCCCTGTTCCAAAACCGCCCTGGTTTTCTTCCAGTCTAATTAGTTTGGGGTGTTCCTTTTCATGGGAGTAATTACCCCGGAACCAGGCAGCTCCGGTGAGGATGTGCCAGGCTCCTGCCCCCCAGCGAAGGCAGAGCCCGGGTCACGTCTCCGGATTTTTGCCGACCTCTTGTGGTCCACGACGATGAAAGCAAAAGGATGGGAAACCTCCAAAAAACCTCCAAAACAACCCAACCCTGCGGCCAAATCCGGCTGGAAACTGGGGTCAGCGGGAAGGAATGACACACTGGGACACGGGACCGTTTTAAACTGGGCACCAGTAGCTCGGCTTAGCTGGGGTTAGGAGGATTACCATGACTGTTTTGTCATCAGGGATGACAGGAAGAGTTTTGTGCCCGACGGTGATTTGGGGGGAGGGGGGAACTGCCTGGTTTGAAGCCCAGCATCGAGCTATTTTGGGGCACAAACGCGATTTCACGACTCTGCTAAAAATAATAAACCACAACCGCGGCTCGAGGGTGGCACAGGGCGAAAGGATGAGGGCACTCAACAGCAACCCCCGGCCTGAAACTGGTAAAAGTGACTTTTTTGGGGTGAAACCTTCCAACCAACCATTGGTTATTTCTTTATAGAAGCAGCCCCCAAAAGCTGAGGTTTATTGACAGACGCCCTTTGATGCTGGAGCGGGATGAGCCACCAGGATTGTCAGGTCCAAACCAAGAGAAATGGGAAAAAAAACCAAAAACCCAGGTGAAACATGAGAGTAATTGGAATTTTTGTCATTATATACTGAAAAGCTGCCAGTGGTGAGGACATAAATTGGGGCTGAGCCTCAAGGAGCCGTTGCGGGGGCACAGGGAAGGGCTGGTGTTCCCCATGGGCACCATTAGGAGCAGCACAAGGGAGTGAATCCACCCCCACCCCCCCAAAAAAAAAAGCCCTCCTGGGTTTTTGCATTTGGCAGGACAGGAAAAAAAAGCACACAGCTTGGATTTTGGGGGGTGAAACGCAGACCTGAAGAGCACCCTCCACTCAAACTCAAGTCCCTTTAGTGCTTTTCAGCTGAGGTTCCCGTTTTGGCCACCTCCCCCCAATTAACGTTTTGGGGGGGTACATAAAAAAACCTGACCGACGAGCTGGGGAAAAGCCAAATTGGTCTCTTTTGCCTTATTTTAGCTTGGCCTCCACCGAGAACTGACCAGAAGGAGGTTAGAAGCAGCATCAGCCACCCCATACTCCCCCCGCCGCCTCCCAGAGCCCCCCACCTCCCCTCCCCACCTCCCCCCCATCCCCACGCTCACCCTGAAGCTCCGTGGCCACCAGTAGCCCCCCAAGAGCTGGAAAACACCACCAGTTCCTCTACCAGAGCCTCCCCCAGCCCAGGGGCTCCGAGCCAAGCACCCCGATGGCTCCTTCCCCGTCGTGGGGGAGAGGAGAAGCCACAGCATCATTTTTTTTAAAGGATTTCTAAGGAAAATGATAATCCATGGAGTCAGTTTGGACAATCTCTGCCCCCGTCTACCCACAGGAGACTGGAGCATCCCTGCCAGGCTCCTGCAAGAGCAGCCATCCCTGGAGCTGCTGCTAATTGTTATCAAAATGGTTATCAAAATTGTTATCAAAATTGTTATTCAAAGGAGAAATTAAAATCCAAGCCAGCATTATTTAGTGAATAAAGGTTTGGGGTGGGACCTCTCACCACCGGCCCCCGAGGGCTGTTGGGCAGATTCCATCCTTCCCTGTGCTCTGTTTTCCCCTCACGGGAGAGAAAAGGGAGATCCCAGCGTTAGGAGCGACTTAATAAACCAGGGCTCATCCTTTTTGGCTAAAAATTGAGCTTTGGGGGGTGTGTGTGGGGGGAGGGTGCAGAAGCCACCTCCAGCCCTGCGCAGGAGGGGAGGAAAAAAATTGAATAAATAAAAAAAAATCCCACACTTTGGAAATCTCCTCTAAATTACCCCGTTAAATGCGGGCAGGACCCGTGTCACCGCTCCCGGGGGAGCTATTTTCTGCGCCGAGAAGATGACTCACCCGGCGGCAGCCGCTTCCCGGGGGGGGGTCCGTCCACCTTCCACAAAAAAGAGGGGCTCCCTCCAAAAGAAAAAGCCGAGCGGAAGCTCCTCCTACCATTATGCAAAGCCTGAACGTCGAAACAGAAAAATTATACAAATAAAATTAAAAAAAAAATTTAAAAAAAAGGGAGATAGTCGCTGATCAAACGGAAAAGCTTAAACAAACTGGATTTGGGGTGGGGGCCAAAATGCACCCAATAAAAGCGGGGAGGCGCCAGGCTCACCGTGAGAATAATTTCTCTGGGCACTTTGCCCCCAAAATCTTGATTTATTTCCCCCCCCCAGGTCAATACCTCCAGCCACCCCTGGGATTTTTGTGCCCCGGGAGGAAAGGTTGGAGCCCAATAATATTCGTCGCCCTCGTTATCTCCCCTGATCAGCTTCGGGTTTAATCACCCCGTAGTGGGTTCAGCTCAGGAGGAGTGCGGGGCAGTGATGCATCCCCCCCCCCCGCAGGATCGGGCCCTCCCCGAGCCCCCCCCTCACCCGAGCGAGCCCAGACGGGGACCAGCACCCAATTTCAGAGTCAGGACCCACCGAGTCTCCAAATTGATGGGTATTTCCCCATTGAGGGCACAATCCCTCCACTGGTTTTAACCCCGTCCCACCCCCCCGCTTTTGCCTGTTTAAAATCTTTTTAACCTTAAAAAAAAAAAGGTGTTTTTTGGTGTGTACGACGTTAAGGTGTTTTTTTTTTTTCTTCATTTTAACTCAAAACCCAACCACTCCCCCTTCAGCAAAGGTGTTTGCCAGCCCTCGGGACAGCATTAAGGGCACAAGAAGAGAACAGAGTCCCCCTTGGTTGCCCCAAAAGCCAAGGAAACCCCAAAAACCAAGCTCCCTCCCCGGAACGTCACCGGGAGCAGGGGCTGGTTCCCCCGAGAAAACCCGACCCGTTCCCGGCCCCGGCCGGTGACAGCTCCCGAAGCTGAAGTAAATGAGCAAATTAATAATAAACCAGCAGAAAACAGAGCCCGGGAGAGGTCCCCCAGGTGCCACCTCACCCTCCTCTTCTTCTCACCCCCCCCCCCCGGCTCCCGCTTCCCCCCGGATCCCCCCGCGAAGGGGTGAGGGGGAGCGGGAACGGCCTCTCCGGTGCGGGTCATCTCGGGTTAGTGGGGACATTCCATTATTATTATTATTATATTATTTTTTTTTAATGTTTATTTTTCCTGCCGGGGAACCGCAGCCTTTACCGCAGCCACGGGCTCCCGCCGCGCCCGGAGCTCTCCGTTCCCCAACGGCAAGAAAATCCCCCCAAACAGGTGGTTTTGGCCTCAAAACGCCGCGGCCGGCAGGCGGGGGGGGGCGGGGGCGGTTCGGGGGCTGGTTTGCGGGAATCCAAAAGCGGATCCCGCATCGCCCCCGCCGCGGTGCCGGACCTCTCTCCCTCCCGCCTCCCACCCCAACTCCCCGGGGCACCGGCGCCGGTAGCCAGCCCGGTGCGGTCGGTGGTGGCGGGGCTGACGGTGGCTACTGCTCCGGCACCGGTACCGGCAAGCCTCCAGCCCGCCGCCCAGGGAGCCGGAGCGGTGCCGACTCACGCACGGCCGCTCCCCGCGTCCCTCCGGTACCGGCGACAGCCGCAACGGGGCTGACTCATGCACCGTCGGTGCTTGGTGCCCTCTGCCAGCTCCGCACCGGTCCCCCGAGCGTCCAACCGGGTGGGGACCCTTCGGTACCAGCACCGGCCGCCCCGGTCCCTGCCGGGGTCCTACCGGATCGGCACCTCCCGGTACCGGAGACCCCTACCGGGTGGGCACCTCCCGGTACCGCCACCAGCCGTAGCGGATCGGCGCCTCCCGGTGCCGACACCCGGTAGACGGGTCCTCGGAGCCTCCTACCGGCTGGGCACCTCTCGTTACCGGCCAGCGGAGACCGTCACCGGGGGTGGCCACCTCCCGGTACCGGCCGCCCCGGTATAGACCTCACGCTTTATCGACCCCCCGGAGCTTCCTTACCGGGTGGGAGCCTCCCGGGAGCGGCCGGTTCGCCCCGGTGCCGGTGGGTGCGCGGGGAGGGTGGGGGGTGCGGGGCCGCGGTGCGGTGCGGCGGGGCCAGCGCCGCTGCCGGGGCTGCCGCCAGCGCGGCCCCTTTAAGGCAACGCAAACGCGGCCCCGCGGAACAACCGCAGTCCGCCTACGTCACCGCCCGCTCAGCCAATAGCAGCCGCGCCGGCGCGCGTCGAAAGGGCGGGGCCAAGCGGAGCCACGCCCCCACTCCCGCGGGGAGGGGGCAGAGCGGTGTCCCCCGCGCCCCCCCCGCCAGCTCCGCGCTAATACCGCGGTAGCGCAGCGCCCGGTTTGCCCCTAAAAGTTGGAAAATCGGCACTGACCAACACACCCCACCCTAAAAATACCCACTTTTGTAATTTGGCCATTTAGAGCGGGTTTTCCCTTACCCCCCACCCCCCCACCCCATAAAAAAAGGCCAAGGGACCCCCAAAATGCACAAACGCTCCCCAAAACGCAGCTCTGGGAAGAGGAGGGGGGGGGGATACAGGCGCTGTTCCCTCCCCCCCCCGCCGGTACCGCGGCCGGGCTTTGCTCACAAAAAGTTGGAAAACCGTCAATAAGCAACACAATCCCTCCTAAAAATAGCCAGTTTTGTAATTTAGCCTTTTTTTTGGGGGGGGGGGAAAGAGCTAGAATCCCAAAAGGGCAGCCCCCCCCCAAGGCTGAGGGACCCCAAAAGTGCTCTAATGGAACCCATTAGAGGGGTGCGGGGGGGTAATTCCCTGCTGTGGGCACCCACCAGCCCCCCGGGGAGCCTGGGGGGACATTGAGGGGGGGGTGTGTGTGTGTAATTTTAGGGCTGGCTCTGCCCCTGCCCAGGGAATTACAGGGTGCCCAAGCGTGTCCACACCCCAAAATACCCTCCTGGGCGGTGTTTAAGTGGTATCTTTGGTTTTGCAGGAACCTCTAATTTCTACTGGAGTCGCCTGTGATAAAATAAAAAATTTTAAAAAAAAATAAAAAAAATAAAATAAGGGCAGTTTGTTCAAAGGCTGGAGCGGAGGGTGTGGGCAGGGAGGGGACGGAGCAGCGCGGCCTTAAAAACACATAGTTAGACCACCAGAGGTGGGGTTTTTGTCTTGCTTTTTAATTAAAAAAGGGGCTAAGAATGGAAGGAGGCAAACAAAAATCCAAGTGGGCTGCAAAAACTGCCCGGGCAGTGGCCGGGGGGGGGGGATAACGAACGCCACGCCGGCTGAGGGCTCAAACTGCTGTGGTGACCCCCCCCCCCACCTCCCAGTGCTCTAAAAATTCCCCTGGTTTTGGGCAAAATTTCAGAGGTGGGAGCATTTCTGCAAGGAGGGGGTGTTGCTATTTCGAGAATTTGCCTCCCAGCCCTGGCTCCCCCCCGGTTAAAGGAGGGGGGCCTTTAGGTGCCCATAGCTCTCCCCAAAAAACCACCAGCTTTAGTCGATCAGGAAAATACTTTTTATCATCTATTTAGTCTGAGAGACGCTGGGTTTTTTTTCGATGCAGAGCACACCCTGTGCTGTGGGTTTTGCTGTTATTCCCCCCCCCTCCCACCTTGGATTTGGGGGTGACCCCGGCTCCCCTTCACGCAGGAGCGGGCATTCCAGGCATTTGGGGAAAAAACTCAAAAAGGGGAAAATTTTGGGCTCTTTTTTTTTGGTTGGTGGTGGATTTTTTTTTTTGCAAGGGCCGTGGGGCAAAGATCTTTCCAGAAGCATCGGAGCCGGAGGAGTTTGGCAAAGGGTGATTCCCGTCTCCCAGTGATTTTCCAGCGAGAGGAACCCCGGGAGAGCAAGCGAGGACAAGCTCTGGGCTGACCTGGCTCCTGGCAACCCCTCAATAGAGAGGACAACCCTCTTGTGAACGCACGGATTCCTCACAATGAGTGTAACATTCCCCCCCTTCTCCCCCCTGTGCGGCAAGAAACACATGGGGACACGCTCCTCTCCAAGTTTCTCCTGGTTTTTCAACCCCCCCCCCCCAAAAAAAAAAAAGCAGATTGCAACC
>BJBW01000432.1:62012-100079 GCA_004320125.1 Scolopax mira
CTGCCACCCTCACCCCAAAGAAGTTCTTCCTCAGATTTGAGTGGAACTTCCCATGTTCCAGCTTGTGCCTGTTGCCCCTCGTCCTGTCACTGGGAACCACTGAAAGAGGTTCCATCCTCCCTCAAACCACCCTTTAGATCCTTGGAAGCATTAATAATGTCTCCCCTCAGCCTTCTCTTCTCCAGGCTAAAGAGCCCCAGCTCTCTCAGTCTTTCCTCATCAGGGAGATGCTCCAATCCCTCCATCATCTTCACTACCCTACGCTGGACTCTCTCCAGCAGTTCCCCATCCCTCTTGAACTGGGGGGCGCAGAACTGGATGCAGGATTCCAGTTGTGGCCTCCCCAGTGCAGAGCAGAGGGGGAGAATGACCTCCCTCAACCCACTGGCCACACTCTTCCCTACACAGCCCAGGATTCCATTGGCCTCTTGGCCACAAGGGCACATTGCTGGCTCATGGAGAGTTTACTATCCTCCAGGACCCCCAGATCTTTTTCCTCACAAGTGCTTTCCAGCAGGTCCACCCCTAACCTCAATTGGTATCTGGTATTTTTCCTCCCCAGGTGCAGGACTTTTAGAAACAAGCTGCAAACGGGAGATGTTTTTTAACTCAGGAATTCACGCAGAGGTTCCCACACTGACCCTGCCAGAGCAGCAAGCTGCCTGCCTCCATCCATCCCCTCGCTGCGACCCTGCCATCTCCTGGCTGATCCTCCACAAACCCCTTCTCCTCCTGCAGATCCGTCTCCTCCTCATCCGAAAGGAGCCAAGATTAAATCACAGCGCTCTGGGGAACGGTTTCTCCGTGGGGTGGAAAAAGCCAAGAGCTACGACAGCAACATAACACATCGCCAAGTTACATCAGCTGAAATTCATTTAAACCACTGAAGTTATGGCCTGTGACAATCTAACATTATTCCTGTATTATTATTAGGTTTTTTTAAACAGGAAGCAGAGCGGATGGATTACTGTAACTGATGAAAATACATGCCTAAAATGAGTAAATTAAAACCTAAGAGGCGCTGTATAATAAAATTCAGTTGTTTCCTGGCAGTATCAAAAACTATATTTTCACAGAACATGAGAACATTTCAGGTCGAGTTGGAATTTTCCTATGAAACCCCCTCAAATTACTAAAATAAGTTTCTAAAAGAAAGGGGCACAAACCCTAACTCTGGGTAGTGTGGTATATTCTGACACGCTCCCTGGTTTCCTTGGCGATGGGTGATGTTCCTGGTACAAACCCCCATCCCAAAGGGGTTCTTCCTCCCTGCCCTCCTTTCCCAAGGCCGTGGGTTTCTCCTCCCAGTCCCCCTCCCCTGGGATCTGGCTCAGCCCCCGCTGGCATCAAATCCAACCCCTCTCTCCACACACGACACATTTTCTTTTAGCACCAGTTTGGTAAAAGGGAGGTGCCGGATTCCGTAACCAGCTGAAATCACTGGGTTTGCATAAGAATCCGATCAGAGTTACCAAACCAGAGCCTGAACAGGAACCAGGCGTTAATTTGAAGCATCGTTAAGACCTTTGGACTATCCAATGATATGCAAAGGCTTAAGGGAAAGCTGATCCCTTCATGCCTGAGCCCTCTCGGTAGGAATCATTTTTCAGTCTGAACTAATTTTACGTATCTTTCTTCAGAGACACCCCCAGCTGAAAGGCCGGCTCCCTTCTGCTCCCTGCTCAGCCAAAGCCACCACAAATACATCCTGAGATGAGTAACATTTCCCAATCGCTAATTTTTTTGGCATTCTCAGCTTGTGGCCTGTACGTAGGAGCTTCAATATAACCACAGAGGGGACCGATTCTTACCTCCTCTACTCTACCCTCTCTGAAGTCCTTCAGACAGAGGAAATTATGTAGGAAAATCTAGAAAGAAGCAAAAAGGGAAATGGTGATGCTGCAGGTGGGAGAGGATTTGGGGTCTCAGCTCCACATCCCTTACACACCAGGGATTATTTGCTCCTCTGACTCCAGCAGGCTAAACTGGATCACAGGTACCCACCGCTGGAAACCCTGTAAATAGCAAGTTCTCTTTTACACCAGTCCTTTTTCGAATAAACTTCCTGGTTTTAATCAAAGCTTATTGAGCAAATTGTCTTCCTGCTAAAGGTATGAAGCAACAATCCTCAGAGGGTGCAGGAAGGAAGCTGAGGGTTTTAATCACGGAGATGAAAGCGCAGCAATATTTTATAGGGAATGCCCACAAACGCTTCAATTCACTGCCCCTGCGTGGAGTTACTCTGGGAAGAAGGAATTCCTGTTTGAAAAAGCAAAACTGGGAACTCTTTGGTAATGAAACCTGTGTCTCAGGCTTTCATTTTGCAAGCTCTCAGACGTGCAGAAGCATTTTGCGGCTCCCAATTCACTGACACAACATCCCCCAATTTTAACTCCTGTATCCCCTGGGACAGGAGCACACACGACGGGGTGAGAGGGACAAAGAGAGGTTCCACTATCAGTTGCCCCTTGATTATTATTCTCAGGGTGAGACAGAGCTGAGGCAACGTGATTGCAAAAGTAAGACCATAAACAGAAACAGCACTTAGCCATAACACGCTCGCTTTTGTTCAGGTCAAATAAGAAAAAAAAAAGTCAGATATAAGCAGTAATTATACAGCCTCCCTATTTTTATTTTTTTTTTTTTTTTCAGTTCAACGTTACTGGTGGTGTGGGGCCATCACCAGTTTGGTCTATTCTGCAGCTTTCTCCTGACTTCACTTTGTTAATTCCTTTTACTTCTTGCTACTGTCGGCTCTCATTAGGAATGTGAACACATTAACCTCAATGGGGGGTTCAGGAGAAAGCAGAAAGTTGGAGTTTTCACTCCCTACACGCCCCTCCTTCCCCCTTCTTTTCATGTTAAGCAACTTCTCATGTAGGGAAAAAGTCATTACTCTGCATTTCTGAGAAACACGCTGCGTTACGACTTTTGAATGGAGCAACAGCTCATTTTCATAACCTTTCCATGCCACTCATGAAATTCTACTAATTAATTATTGCTGCATTAAAAACACAAATCGAACCGAACCCAAATAAAAAAACCTCCCAGACCATACACACAATAGATCTCCAAAATTTTTCCATGCCTGGTTTTGGAATTTGGAATCAACTGCAGGTTGAAGAATGAAAGGTGCAAAGGCACCAAACCCCTCGGCACGAGTCAGGCAGAGAGAAGCAGCTTTCCTTAAAGCTTCTATTTGAACAAATGAAGTTTCCAAATGGCATTTGTGTCAGGGAAACCCCCCCGAGATATCCCACCTGTGCCTGGGAACACCCCCTTGGCTTCCTCAACGCTGCCTGGAGCCTTTTATTTTTTTCCAGCTGGACCACAGCAAAAAGGAAGGAGAAATAACCCCTCTGTTCTTGCCATGGTTTTCACTTTACTTTCTGTGCTAAACCAAGCTAAAAATGTAATTCTCTTGCAGCTCACCTGAAGAATCTCCTCCTTTCCTACATACAAGAACTTCCATCAAATCTGTGTTTATTCTGTGTGTTTATAAGTGATACCTAAATGAAAAAACGCCCTCAAAGTAGCAACTTTCTGTATTATTCCAGGACATACCATGGTTTATCCCAGTATTACCAACTCCCTCGGACTACCTTACCAGCAAGATCAGTAACTGCTTTCTCTGGAAGGTTAATAATTTAAACAGCATTAATTCTGAACAAATGACATGTGTACATATCTTTAAACTGCTCATTAGACTTTCATTCTTGCCCTCAATGCAGCCTCTTACCCTCAGAAATCATCACCTCAGCGGATTATCAGAAAAATCAATCAATCCCTGAAAGGGTCAGGGTGTTTCCCCACGAACTTTTTAAGCCAAAACCTGTGAAATTCAGCTTAAAAGGCTCTAATGAGCCTTTGGGAAACCAGACACCGAGTTGAGGAAAAGTTAGATGTCGTTTCTCGGAAAGACACCCCCATCTGATCGGTGTCAGCATTATTACACATTTCTCCTTTGTGCAGAAACAAGATTAAAAATATCTAAGGGAACTATGCTACTGCTGTACAGGTTGATTAAAATAAACAGCAATGACCCCGTTCAGAGTTCTCCAAGTGAAAGATAATAATTAATAGACAACTTCAACAGGGGACTTTTAGCCCGCTTCCAGGCCCTGCCCGGGAGCTCGGGAGGTTTTTCAGGAAAGGGAATTCAAACAAAAGCTGCGTTTCCTTTTTGGTGGAAAGGATTTTTCACTTTCAAACGTGTTTTAAACTGTGCATGATAAGGCTCTTACTCTACAGTACGTGGTGAAGAGCCTCAGACCACGGAAAACAGAATTATAAATGCGAACACGTATCACACATACCCATTTTCATGCTAAATTAGAGGGATCAGTAAGACACGAGCAAAAGAAATATTCAGGAATATGATGAAATAATAGGACAGATTGCAAACATCTAAACCAACTGCTGTTCTCTGGGAGCCTCCTTTGACTAGGGTGCTTGTGTACAGAAGTTCTCAGTACACAGAGAGATGGCCTACATTGCAAAATACATCCACTCCGTACATATATGTAGGGCATGACTCAGTGCAAAGGCAGCTATCCCAATATTCAAAAGAATTTCATCATAAGATATCTGCTAATTACAGCCTGTAAAAGAAGCAACAGGTCAAGAAAACAAAAGGGATTTATTAAAAAAAAACACCACAGGGATTTAAAAAAAAAAAAGGAAAATAATAACACCCGCCTCCCAAGCCACCAAATTCCTTTCAAATCTTTATCCTCATTTAAAAGTCACAGTGAATGAGACAGAAGGCGGTGGTATTGTCCAAAAAAAGCCCTGATTATTTTCAGGAGCAGAGGGTGCCCCCTTTGCCCCACGACAAACTTGTTCTTAGGCACTAGCATAAATAGAGACAGGTCAACTCAGGCAGAAATTACCTTGGTGGTGCAGAAAGCAGTAATGAAATTAATGTAATTCTCATTTCTTATTCAGAATTATATTAGAAGCTTAAAACCAGCAAAATTATCTTGTTGCTGCCAGGATAAAAGTCTTTATTAAGGGCATCTGTGAACTCTAAGGTAGACTTTTTTCTAGCATCTATAGGAAATGCAAATGGTTGCCTTTCTTTTGAACTTCTTTATCCCTAAGGATGGATTTAAATTCTTCTGCCACGTCTCCAATATATTTACAATATATTAATTAATTTATTTTTATTTTTAGCACAATCAATGTGCTAACATCAAAATATAGGAATTAATTTATACATCCCAAGGCCAGCAAGACAATACCACTTAGTAGTGCCAGATTACTTCAAAAACTGCCCTCCGTCTGCTAAAAGAGTGGAAGTTCCCAATTTCATTCCAGTTTTGATCACCTTTAAATCTCCACAAAAAGTCATCAGGCACCATTCACATGCACACAGTGAGCCCTGGGAAAACGAGTGTTACTTCTTCCCCACCTGCACCCTTTGAAGAGAGCACTCCCTATGAATTGCTAGGAATGAGAATTCTACAAAAGAAACCAAATGGTGAAATATGTTTTCAAGGTAATAGTAAAATAAGTGCTACGGTGCAAGGCAGATTCATTTGATGGAAGTTGGCAAGGGATGTGCTATGAAAGCCTTTAAATCTTAATGCCCACGTCAAAACTTGCACAGTGACACTTCTGCTTTTAAATTGAAACGATAAAAGAGTGAACCTATCTGACAGTCATTCATTTTCAATGCACTTTTCTCCTTCTGAAGTACTTGAAGATTTACCATATAGTCTAGAGATGTTATTTATTAGTTCCAAACTGAAGAGGTTATGACGACGTTGATTTCTGAAAAGTCAAATGGCAATTTCAAACTTTTAAAGGCAGTGCATGAGACGGTTATCTATAATTACTCGTGAGAACACAGAGTGCCAGACTTACTGTCTTTAACATAAAAATATCACTCTTCAAAGATGTGTGGCCATTGGCTCTAACAAGTACGCATACTTCCGTTCTACACTGTTCTAATCTGGGTGCACATCACATCCAGGCTTCAACTCACATGGTTGCACTCAACATTACATACTACACCCCTCAAAATAGTAAAAAAAGATAAATTTAAAAATAATTAAATGCTCATTGAACAAAAAACATCATCAGACTGTGAGGACAGAGATCAAATGCACATTTATAGTCACCCCTGAAAAACAGTAGAGCTCAAAGTTCAGAAGCAGATAAGATATAAGAGTAAAGTCATGTTTTCCATTAAGACTCACTCGTATCTTAACCATGGGATAGTAAGTAACAGGCTGGAATAACTGTCAGTTCATTTTGTCATCAAAATGGTCAAGTGTTTATTTAATTCACCTCCATTATCTCTCAAGTAGCCACGTCTCCCAGGTTTAAAGACCAAAACCAATACTAAGCTCAGAAACTTGATCCATCTCCCATTTACAAGTGAGATGTTCCTCACTGGCAGGTGAAAAAAGTCTTATTGAGTCTTATTGTCCATCCATAGAAATATGAAACCATAAAATAGTTATTTCAATGTTTTATGACCCTGAGATGAAGTCCCAAGAGGGAAAAAAGTTTGACATTATTAGTGTTGTTGGGTGCCTGGCTGGAAGTTGCATATTATTTATCATATTCCTATCAAAGGCACGTTACCTACAAGGTCCCCAAGTAATAATCAACCCAAAGAGTGTCCACACGACACAGCACTGTCTCTGCACGGACAGAACCAGACCCGCACAACAGCGCATCCCTCAAGCTCCTAAAAAAATGGTTCTTGACCCCACTGGTGGTGATTGACCTCACTGACAGACCCCACTGTTGGTCATTAGAATGCAAAGGAATAGGCAACAAATTACATGTATTATTACAAAAATACTAATCTTTTTAGCTCAGAGGTAAACTCGGTCTGTCCCTTGGCTAAACCTGTCAAAGGGAAGCGCTACCCTGAGCTCCACCTCCTCCTCTTCAATAAATTGAAAATAGCAGCTAGATCCTCAAAAGACACAACAGGGCAAAGACAAAACTATCCAAGATGGGCTGCAGTGTTGGATATGAGCAAATTTCACAGGGCTAAAAGCCTAAATTCAGCTAAAAGACTCTTTCCTGTGTTGGTAACTTAAGATTCGGTTGGGAATATGAGATGGGTGACAGGAACTTTCGATGCGCGGAGCAATATAAATTAGGCAATATAAATTAAAATGTAAGAAGTATCCAAGCTGTGTAAACAGGAGAGTCCATAATTCAGTCAGGTGTGAACAAAACAAAAGAAATGATCACCACACCTTTATCCAGAAAGATAAGTCGGACTGAGATAATCCACTGAACAAACAAGCTCGTGCAGCTCATGCCTTTAGTAAGGATAAGGCACTGTCCGGTGGACCAGCAATCTCAATTCTTCCAGAAAAGATGCTGTGTGTCTTCAAACGCCGACCTCCCCGTTGCATGTTAATTCTGTTGCATTTTTAAGGTGGGAAATTCAATGATAACAATTCAATAAAACTTTGCTTTAGGATGTTTTGGGGAAAAAAAAATAATATAGTCCTACTTTCCACAAACATTCAAACCAAACCCAAAGTCGGTATTTGCTTCTCTTTGCTCTTCTTGAAGGTAGCATTTTAGCAACACAAACCAACCCTGTAACTTACTAAATACAGTAAAACTGACACCAAACTTTATGCTCAGTTTGTCAACATGGAGTAAACACACTCCAACACGTTCCTTAGCATTGCACAAACCCCGCCAAAGGTGTGCACGCCAAGGCAAATTGGTTAAGCAGAGGCAAGAAACCACAGCAAATCTCAACTTTGTATTTCCTGCCTTTTGTAACACCCTTTTCCCTTTTCTTGCTGAAATACCTACTTTGTAAGGCGTCACATTGCCACGCTTTTAGACCAGTATGTCAGCTTTTGATGTTTGTCACAGATAATGAGGAGAATCCGGTGACATCGCGTCACGTTACAACAGACTGTGAAATGGGTTAAATAGTTTAAATCTCCCACAGAAAGGAAGTTTGTAAATCTTGGAAGGAAAAAATACAAGGTGCATTATTGCTACGAACTAAATAATAGTAAAAAAACTGTCCCAGATTTTAGAATTCTGAATAGCAGCCTAATACTGTAAATTTATTGAGAAGAAAAATCATTTTGCAAAACTGGAATACAATTGATTTACCAAGATTTTTTTTTTTCTTTTTAGCATTTCAAAATCATTTAATAACAGGCCTGACCATAAATTAGTGGCACAACAGAAATATAGGTTGCAAATGTGACGTGGAATGCATAGAACCTCTAGGGCGGACCAGCCACAGCAAATACAACAGTCACCATCATGAGTGTAAATTCACTTTCAGAACTGGCTTTCTCTTTTAGAAGAGGGTGTATATAAATATTAGAGAGAAAACATTTAAAAAACACATTGGTTTATTTTTCAGAAATGCTGGAAGGGGTTTCAGCTCAGTCAAAAATGAGTAGGTTGGTTGGGCCAAAATCGCCCTTTCTGGTTCCTAAAGTTTCCTATGCTTGTTATGAAAAAAACCCAAACCCAACATTGATGATTAGGTGGTAGAAAACGGTGAAAAACGTCAACTAAAGGAGCTAATTCTCAACAGACAGAGGACATGGTGTTTCAAAACACAGTGCTTAACAGCATTAACCTTGAGGAAGTAATGCTAAGAAGAATTTCCACCATTTCTGCTATCTTGAGAAAAAAAGAACGTAATCCCATTAGCCACAACCCCCCAGTTCATTACCAACAGAACGGTTAAGCCCGACATCTGCCTATGAGGATCTCTGGATGCATCATTTGGTGGGATTGAATTTAAAAAGCAGCACAGAAGAGGAGGAATTGTAAGGAAAAAGAGGACTTACAGTATATTGCCTTGGGCCTCTGTCTTCATTGAAGGTGGCAACAAGATCCTAGATTGCATAATGCTGCTATATTTAGTTTTAGTTGAAGAGAAATACAAACCTGAAAAAAATAACAGCTACTCACTGGTTAAAACAGATCTGTTTGGCATTCCAGCCCACCATCCCTGCACTAACGTGTCGTTTCCCCCTCGTTGCCTCCCAGGATTATGAAACAGTGACATGCCTACGAATCAAAGTTTCCTATCCTACAACTGTAAAACTTCCATTTGCCAAAAGTATGACTACGACCCCTAGAAATCATCCCATGTGTTGTACATTACGTTTATGGGATAGAGCTTCACATGGTACATACAGTGCTATCAGGGTTTTCTTAACAATGCAACTGAAACACCATTGTCTCATTCAAACTCCTCACTCTTACAACCAACCAGTCAGAACCACCACATTTATGAGCTCACTTGATTCCCCCCCTCTCCTAACAGCTCCAGGAATTCCAAAAAAGCAATCTGAAGAGCAGCATTCGATATGATCCCCAACTTAAATCATACCATGAAAAGCCATTAAACCCAGCTCTCCTCCAGAAAAAGATGCTTGGCTGACTCGAGATACTTGATTTTCCCAAAACTAGCAGGTCCCCTACATGTTAAGGGGTTCCCTTTCCAACCCATCTCATACCTCACTCCAACTCAACTAAAGCAAACCCATGGAGCAGGAACACAGTATCCCAATGGCCTTGTCCAAAAAGCTTAAGAGAGACTTAAGATTTTAAAATTAAAAAAAAAAAAGAAAAAAAATAGCCCTACTAAAATAAATTACGTAAAGTTCTGAAATCAACATCACTTTTGAGGCAACCTTTCCAGAGACCTCTTGGGTTCCTTTCTTCTCTGAAGCACCTTTTAAGTTGTATGGTTGTAAGAATAACTTTAGCTATAGAAGCTATATGCATCTTTTAAGAATCACATTTTGATGATTATAAAAATTTATCTATTATACAACATAGGTCCAGCTACACTGAAAAAATTACACCGCTTATTGAAATACATTTCGTTTTAGAAACAGACTACTAAATAGGTCTATACAAAAAACTCTAAAATAATTTCTGTAGTAAAATAAAGAGTGTGTTAGGAGAGCTACACAAACAAGAAATTTTTTTGTCTTTCTTTATAATGCTCAAATATACTGTGATACGTGGCTGGCTCACTCCATAGCCGGCACCAAAAAGCTGAAAAGAATCCATTACGATACACAGTGATACAATTAATGCTCTGTATTAATCTCACAGCCTTTCCGATTAGTACAAAGAAAACCAGGCCTATCTCCTCTTTGAGGAGAAGTCCAGGATATAAAAGCAAGCATACCTCATCAGCTGATATGAAATTATAAAATTCCACAAGTCTCAGTATCTGAAATTTATAAAAGTCACCAGTAAAACGCAAGCAAATTGGGTTTAAGTCCTGTTGGTTCCCAGGTTCAAATGAGCACTGCTGATCCAAAAACAGGATTTCCTTGTTTGTTAACTGATTCAAGGGGGAAAAAAAATTACAACAATCTGCTGGGGCGAAGAGAAAGACAAAGATCCTCACCAACTAACCCTCTGTACTTCCACGAGGGCATGTTTCCATGTGCATAAAAGGGGAAAATAGCTGGCAGGAAGCAAAGGTGTTAGTGGTGCTGTGCTGAACTGTTTTTTTCTGCCAGGTGTCGCAGAAAGTTGTCCTCGCTCTGACCTCTGTGATTTAAAGGCTCGCTCTTAAAAAGAGCTGGAGGAGGGGGCAAATGGGGAACCGGGGGGATGGGGAGATGGTGCGGATGGTGAGGATGAGGATGTAGGTGAAGGTGTGAATACGGGTGGGGAATGGGGCGCGGAGGAAGCGTGCTCACGGGGTTCAGGTTGATAGGTGGAGTTGGGGTGGTGGGGGTGTTCACTACAGCAGGGACCGTGGTGGCAGGAGAAGTCGTGGAGAGTGGGATCTGGACAGCAGTGGACACGTTGGCGGGGCTGGTAACGCGGAAGCACTTCTCCTTGTGTGCCTTGAGCATGTTGGAGAAGCGAAACCGCTGGCCACACACGTCACACGGGTAGGGCTTCTCCCCTGTGTGAGTTCTGCGATGCCTCTTCATGTTGGGGCGGCTGGTGAAGCTTTTCCCACAGATTTCACAGATAAAGGGCTTCTCTCCTGCCGAACGCAGATACGGCAATCAGTCAGACACAGAACAGCTGCTAATACTTACTCCAGCCTACTTATGCAAACAAACTGCATCCTACCCCAGCTACTGTGACTGCTACCTTCAGCAAACAGACACAGCTGCTCCACAGAAGTCCTCAGTCTCTAAGAAATCCTCTCTCACCTCTGGATTTGGATGCACGAGACAATCTTTTATAAAGCTTTGGTAAGGGGTTCCTTCAGACCAAAGTAACAAGGAAGTAAGCTTAACCTCTCCTTTTCCCTCACAGTGAATCACAGGACTAGAGATAAATAGATTTAACATTACCTTAATGTTATTAACCTTTTCTGTCTGATTTCCTAGACTGGATAACAGTTTTGATCCCAAATTCCAAGGAAGGGAAATACAACTAGAAGTATATGAAAGTTTTTGTCCTGGAGATACTTGTTTGATAGTACCTGGAGGTACTTTTCTTTGCTAAGTTCTTACCAGTGTGTGTTTTCATGTGCTCATCAAAGTACTGTTTCATGTTGAAGTCTTTGCCACACCACTGGCACATGAACTGTTTGTGCCCGATGTGGATGCTCATGTGGGACCGCAGCTGGTACTTGTACTGAAACCTCTCATCACAGTTCTGCAAGAGAAAAAACAGCAACCCATCAGATTCAGACATGGCACATCAGGAGGCAAGTCCTGGGACAGCACTCAAATGTACCACGGGAAGGAGTAAAGAATACCCGAGATTGATACACTGACCCTCACAGACATGCAGAATTTATATTATTTAGCAAGAGTAGAATTTGGTCTGTACTAAAAGATCTGCTGGCACTGGGGCCTTGGCCAGGAGCGTGGAACAGACACAACCTTTAGCTGACAGAGGTGCTGGCAAGAGCCCGGCAGAGACACAGAAAAGTGCTTCTCTTGGCTGAAGGCATCATTGGGAGGGTTTCCAGCTTTGCCAGAGGTCTCTGCTGGACTACAGCGAGTCTCCACTAGAGGACTCTGCTCACACGGCAAAACCCATGGCAGCTCTGAAAACCAGGCTTGGTTTTCAGCAAGACAAGTCTGTTTTCCAGCTATTATTTATCGGTATAAGGTAATTTCTTTCCCTAGGAATTCTATCCCCAAGACTGCTCTGGCTGCACCACTGCCATGACTGCTATGTGTCCAGCTGGAATTATGCCCCACTCTGTGGACAGGGTGAGCTACCAGCCCTGCTACCAGAGATCTGCACCCCCTCTGCCTCCACCATGTGATACCCACCAGCATCCCCATCAGATGATGGGACATTACCCGGTCATATGTCTAGGGCAGATAAGTCTGACCCATACGGTCTCCTTCCCTAGGGCAGGCATGAAATTGCCATCACAAATGCATGTGAACACATCGGTGAGATGCCCAACCCCATCCCAACACACACTCATTTTAAGAAACACAAATTCAGAGCGCTGCCTTAGATCTTAGAGAGGACACGTTTTCCCCACAAGTGAAAATCAAGCGGTAATTTGTTCATTTTCACTCTCGCTACTTCTATCTGTTTCGAGGCAGGACAGGGAGAACTGACATAATTTGTATCAGGCTTTGCTATGAACACCGAGGGAAACTGGGATTCAAATCCTGCTGTAGTGTGTGCTCAGAGAAAGAACTGACAGCCAACAGTAACAGCAAACAAATCCATCTCAGTCTGAACCCCTGCTTGATGCACTCCTGCTGCGCCCTCACATAGAGAGAGATTTCCCCCCAAATCTTTATGAAAACTGCACCTCATTTCCAAGTCAGTCAATTCAGTTTCCACCTATATTCCCCTACTGCCAGTGTGACCGATTTTATACTTTATGCTCCCATATCTGACCATATTACCAGCTGCTGTCTCACCTCGCATCTGAAAGGTTTCTCTCCAGAGTGCTGTAGGGAATGTACTTTGAGAGACATACTGCGCTTGAATGATTTTCCACAGGTTTCACATGTAAATGGCATGTCCTTTGTGTGTGCTGCAACACAACAGTACATTAGAGGGGGTCATGCAAATGCAAACAGTTCTTTAACCAATTTTTTCCTCCAATGCTGGAGGAAATTTATTACCACTGAACAGCTTTTAAGTATATATACATATGTGCAGAGACACGTATTTTGCTTGCTGCCCAGTACTACAGACTTGGGCCTTTTGCTAAAGGTAAAGCTCAGACAACTGAATTTGCCTTATTATTTTTCTCTTCAAAACGCAAAGTTAGGTGAGAGTGTTGATATGCTGGAGGCTAGAGAGGCTTTGCAGAGGGATCTGGACAGGCTGGATGGATGGGCCAAGGACAATGGGATGAGGTTCAACAAGGCCAAATGCTGGGTCGTGCCCTTGGGTCACACCAACCCCCTGCAGTGCTCCAGGCTGGGGGCAGAGGGGCTGGAGCTGCCCCAAAGAAAAGGACCTGGGGGTGTTGGTCGACTGTGGGCTGAACATGAGCCAGCAGTGTGCCCAGGTGGCCAAGGAGGCCACCAGCATCCTGCCCTGTATCAGGAACAGCATGGTAAGTAGGACTCAGGGGATGACCATGCCCCTGTACTGGGTACTGGTGAGGCTTCACCTCGAGGACTGTCTCCAGTTTTGGGCCACTTACCACAAAAAAAAGACATGGAGGTGCTGGAGTGGGTCCAGAGAAAGGCAATGGAGCTGGTGAGGGGTCTGGAGAGTAAGTCTTACGAGTAGAGGCTGAGGGAGCTGGGGTTGTTCAGTCTGGAGAAGAGGAGGCTGAGGGGAGACCTTATCACGCTTTATAACTCCCTGAAAGGAGAGTGTAGCCAGGGGGGATTGGTCTCTTCTCCCAAGGAACAGAAATGGGACAAGAGGAAATGGCCTCAAATTGCCCCAGGGGAGGCTCAGATTGGAGATTAGGAAACATTTTGACACTGAAAGGGTTATTAAGCCTTGGAATGGGCTGCCCAGGGAAGGGGTTGAGGTACCATCCCTGGAGATATTTAGAAGATGGGTTGACATAGAGCTTAGAGACACAGAGGTTTAGTGATGGGTTTTATCAGGTAGCTGACAGTTGGACTAGATGATCTTGAAGGCCCCTTCCAACCTAGACAATTAATTCTATGACTCTATTTAAGAACCACAAAGACTCATTACGAGGCAGAACCAACAGAAGTGCCGATCAATAACTCACCAACCATATGTTTCCGCACGTGGGCCATGGTGTAGAACTTTTTTTCACAAATCTCACAAGAGAATTTCTTTTCTGCATATCCGTGGACAATCTTGATATGTTCATGGAGGGACCAGAGTTTCTTGAACGATTTATTACAGGAAACGCACTGAATGAATGGGATAAATAGAAGGAAGTTTAAATTAGAAAGATTCAGTGATTCAAGTTTGTGGTGTTAAGCCACATATCTTCCTCTTGCATGACAAAAAGAAGCCCAAAATAAGTCAAAATGCCATATATTGTCTCAGCCTGCACTTCAGCTTACATTTACTGTTTCACAGATGAAACAATTACACTAAGAAAAGCCAGATCAAGCAGGATTAGAGAGGATGTTAATGCACTGCATTTTGGTGCCACCCAAAGAAGAGCACAGCCACTGCACCAATAGATTTCCAAACCACAACAGCATTTCTAGCTGGTTGCAGCCCTCAAGGAGCTAACACAGAGAAGACAATTCACAGGCTCTGATGCTGCTGGTGCAGGAAGAATCCAAACCCCCGGTGTGGGAAGATGCCAACAAAGGTGGTGGAGGCCAGCACCACCAAGTTGCCTTCAACCCATCTGCACATCCAACCCTGGCTTTTCAGGAGCACTCTGACCCCCTCAAACTCCAGGTCTGACGGCCCAAGGACAAGTCAAGCACTCTCATCCTTTTAGGTGGACACAGAAGACGGCTTCCATCTTGCAGCTCTTGACCATGTGGAGAGTCTGGGTCACAGCTCATACAGCAAAGCCAAGTAGTCACCTCCAACTTTTGTCTTCTGACTCTTCATTTATAGAGATCAGTAGCACTGTAGGTCTAAACCGACTGTATGCAAACAGTTATTTTACTCTCTTCCCACAACTACTGTGAAACGTCCAGAAAGTCAGCGATGAGGTGGATCCACAGGCTCTCACACGTCTCTTTTCCCCCCAATAGTTAGTTCTTGCTAAAGACTTGATAAAAAAAATCCTTGTACAATTTTGAAGATTCTTAGTGCAACTTGACAGCAGACACAGACGTGAGGAAACCAAGTCATCTTCATCTCTGAAGTGAAGAGGAAGGAATCATCGTTTTTTTGTTAGCTGTTGGGGTTTTTGGTGCATCTCCATTTTTCTGCCTGTCAATTCTGCCAATCCTTCCCTCACGGTAAGAAGGGCCGTACGCTCATCTCTCCAGAACTAGCAAACACTACACCTTCTCTCAATTTAAATTGTTTCTTCTCTGTACAGGCAAGTTATGCTGCTTCCACAGAGCTTGAACCTCTGCAGGCTTGGGAACTGGAACATGTTCACCACGCTGACTCCACGGAGGGCCTCTGCCTCTAGAAGTACCTACTTGGAGGCCCGTCAGGAACCAACTGTGGTCTTTGGGGTGAAAAAACAACCTAGAGAATAAAGCAATGCTAAGAAATGATCAAAATTCCTTTGATTTAGGGCTAAGCAAGCCCTTGAAGCAGTCTACAATTTAATTGATAATCAGCAGCAAGTAATTTAAATCACTGAGAGCTAGCTGGGAGTCTGAGGTGACAGCAGAAATTCTGTGAAAGTGGTAGTTTTGAAAGGATGAAAACCAGAAATTACCTGGAAAAAGATATATTCCATCACTTAGATGAAAAATATAGAGAGGAGCCAACCATGTTTATCAGCTCAATTACCACTTACATAATGAAACCGTATTTTTTTTCCTAGACAAAGCTCCATATCCCTCTTGACATATTAAACCCTATATTAATGTAAAACTTTCGGATCTCCTCACTCCTTTTGCCAAGTGTAATAAAAACAAATTAGCAGGCAGCTGTGAAACACATTCCAAATGTCAGGACAGGCAAAAATTATTGTTGAATATATGTTTCTACTGAGAACTTGAAGAGGACTAGCAGCGCTGCTGGCACTAGAAATAGCTGGGAAAAGTTTCTGGACCTGGTTCTTCTGGTACTGCATATAAAGACCCCATTTCTACAATTTCTTCTCTCCCTATTGTTTTTGGACACAGGAACATAACCCCTCAGAAGTAAAGGGGTTACAGGAAGCTTCTCTATTCTATACCACACAAACTATTCATGAATTCCTATTTAAAGTCCAAAGATTTTACGCTGTGAATGAGCCACCTGGATGATAGGGCATTCCTTAAATTTACATTTAAATGTTCTCTGCCACACTAAACTGGTGAAGTATTGATTTCAAAAGCTGCAACATTTATGCATTTTACTAACTATGCTCAAGGCTCATTATATTATACTCCTTCTTTCAGTCTTCCTCCTATGAGCTGAAACATAAGGAAAAATAGCATAGCGTTATATAGAGCTGCATTTGAGTCTTACAGCAAAGAGAAATTGCAATAAACATTTTGTCTGTCTCCCACACAGCAGGAATTGAATACCAGTTCAGTTTAGCATTTAAACAAACAAACAAAGAAAAAAATAAATCTTAAATCTTTCTGGTGTAACTCACTGGACAAGGCAAAAAAAACCCTCGTTGCCCTACAAACTCTCAGCATTTCGGCTCGGCAGAAGTTGAACTCCAGCTGCTTCATGCTGGCAGGGGGATTATTTCAGAAGGAGGTGGCAACGCTGGGCCGGGTTTAACAAGGCAAAAAAAGCACGTTCGAATGGCCAGATAAAACAACAGTGCCCCCAGTTACATGAGAACACAGATGCCTATGAGCAAAGTACAAACCACAGATGAATCAAGAACTCTGAAACTCTTTCCACAACTTCAAACTTTAAAATGGTTTTATTACAACACAGGCTTCCATTGTTGTATAAAATTAAAAGCTGCAAATCTTCTGGTGAGAAAGACCAGAGATTGTTCCATTATCAGTGAGATTTACTGAGCTGCTTCTTGCACTAGGAAAAGGGCAGGCTCATGAACAGATTTACTTGAATTCAGACACTTCCATATGCATCCACAAACAATACTGCAAATTACTTGTATGTAATTATCTCAGTAGGATTTTTTAAAAAGTTACATTTTAACACAAGTTCAAATCCTGACTTCACTAGTTTCTTTCTCACCTGCTTGCCTCTCCGCTGCATTTCACAAACTTCTGATTCCAATACCAGCAAAGTGCCATCATTCCCATCTCCCTTGAGACCTTACCTGGACATACTCTGTGACCGAGTTTCAGGACCCTGAGACACTCTGAACTTTAAAGCTATCGATAGCTGCAGGTGCTCAGCACCTGAGGAGGGAAGGTTTATCCTGTCAAATGTGCTTGTTTTCAGGCCAAGTTACTCTTGAGTCTGACATTTGTTAAAGTAGCTTTGCGTTCTCCCCAGCTCGAGGTTAAATACTAGAGTAACTCTGCTGAAGTTGGACACTCTGTTCCCTGCCCTTTCCTTCTTTTGGAAGACACCAAAGTGTTGATATGTAGAGACAAGGTCTGGGTCAGGACCTGGTCTGCGCAAAAGATTTCCCCCTCTGAAGTGTCCACTAGCCGTATCCAGGGCACGACAGAAGGTATGGAAATCTGGCAAGCAGGTGAGCAAACCTACCTGGATATTTTTTTCACAGTCTGTTTGCTGGTGAAGGGACAGCTCACTTTCTAGAACAAATTTCTTCCCACATTTGTCGCAGATCTGCATGCGCCTGTGAGTGACGTTCATGTGCTTCTCCAGGTACCAGCGTGTGTTAAACACCCTGGGGCACTTCTCACAGGTTAAAGTCTCCTTCTCTTCACACTTTGATTTCTGCACAGGTGCCTTGGGCTCCTTTGCAGCTTTCTTCTTACGCTTGGGGGGCTCCACACTCTTTCTACGACCCCTTGTAGTTCTGGGTGATGGGGAAGTTGTGGCTGCTGCAGCAGATGCAGCTCTCCTTGTTCTCCTTTGTGCAACACTAACTTTTTCCACTCTTTTCTCCTTTTTCTTCTGCCTCTCATTTTCCTCATAATCATTACTGTCTTCAGTGGCCTCTTCCCCACTGTCACCCTCCTCTTCCTCACTGCTGGTCTTAAGAACAGCAGTCTCTTTGGACTGGGAGGGGACACCCTTCTCCCCTTTTGATACATTTAATGTTTGGTTGTTAAGGTTTACCTCTACTATAATCTGCTCCCTTTTGTAAGTCACTTCATCTTCCTCCTCTTCTTCCTCCTCAGAGTCGTCAGAGTTTTCTCTATCTTCTTTCACAGCCCGGACCTCTCCTACCGATCTGTTCTCCCTGAAATATGGCTGCTCCTCTCTTTCATGGAGATGTGGTTTACTCATTTTACTGTCCACCAACACGGAGTAAGGACTTCCTGACTCTCTCTTGTACACTTTGGTGGACAGATCAAGTTCCTGGCTGGCACCATGATAGAACGTGGGTGGCACTTGACCACGGCGACTGTCCTCTTGCGCCATCCCTGCTACATGCGCGGCACAGTTGTTGTCAACCAACTGTTGGCAAGAATTGGCCGTTTGACTCATTTGGGGGGCCCTGATTCATTGAGCACCTTTAATCCCAGAAAAACCAAGTAAGCAGCTTTAAAATCAGGATGGACTCTCAAGAGAGACGCCTGTTCCATCTACACAGAATGAACAAAATAGGATTCTCTGCTGGTGTTTCGCACGGACGTGTAGGTCACAGAATTCTGGTATTATGGCAAGAGCAGAGCAGTAGGAATTATTCTTCTGGAGAAAGTTGCCAACGAACCGTTGAACATTTTATCTATAAAAGACAATAGAGAAAACAAAGTCAATTAAAAAACAAACAAACAAAAACCACACCGTCATCATCAGCAAATTCTTTTGAGTTTGTACAACTGGGGTAAAGCACAGGGTCTATTATTTGTGAGCTGTATCTACTGGGGGTGGACTGTCCTATAGCACTGTCTCAAAAAAACCTGACAGTTAGGTACAAATACGTGCACCTTTTGTTGGGATCAGAACTGGTACTAGACTCCTGAGACCTGGAAATCGAGGCAAGGAATATTCTCCACCCACCAAAGATCACCCCAGCACTGGACCAAGCTGCTCATCTGCATCTCTCCTGGACTCTCAGGAGCACTGGTGGCCCCAAAATTCTGCATTGCTCCCATACACCTCTCCATCAAACAAGGCACATACCTACACAGAAATACCACCTCTTCTGTATCTCCCAAAGCGAGCCCATCCTTACCCAGAAAAAGGACATATTATACTGAACAACATTCCATTACCGTAGATATGCATGAAGAATTTCAATGGGGACATTTTCAACATTAAATCAGATTAAGAACACGGTGTCCCCTGCTTGTTTCCACCTCAGAGATCGCTCACACAGCCCCTTGATTTAAGGCACTTATTCTTTTGTCTCGTTCTCCCTTCCCCCAGCTACTTCTTCCTCAATACAGTAGCCAAACAATATTACATTCGCCCATCTAAATTTCACTCGCAGTTATCCAAGTTGGAATTTGACCAGGACACTGTTACTTCCTCTTGCAAAAACCGCCACGTGACCCCCAATGAATACCAGTAATCACGCTCTCCCATCTATTCTTCACCAGGACAATTGTGGTTTGGTAGCAGAGCATTGCAACACCGAGCCAAGATTTTTGGCTGCACAGAATCAAATCAGAAAATACGCTGGAATTCCTGACCAAACAGCCTACTCGGAGCTAAACCTGTGACTAAAGGGTGCAGAAGAGGAGAATTAAGGACAGAGCCAGAGACATCCCATGACTAGAGGACGGAGAAGGGCCCTCACAGAAAATGGATGGATCCAGAGGCTAAACACGAAGAAAAGCAGATCCACACTATTGGAATCAGAGAAGTTCCTTGAGGCTACAAGCTCGGGCCAAGTCTAGCAGACAGGTATTGGATTTTGCAGAATCATATGGCTGATTTTATTAGGAGTATTCTTGGAGCAACAATAAAAAACCCAACCAACCTAAAGACATATTACAGACATGGATTTTAATGATAATTTCCTTCCACATCATACCGAGTTAAAATACTCTCCGCACTACAAACGCAGTAACTGCCATCCAAACAAGTTTTAATACAATTAATATATTGTATTAATTATCCTATTTTACTTTTCCACCAGAAATTTCTATCTTTGAAGTGAATATAATTGAACAGGAGATGAACCAACCGATGGTCCCGGTGGTTTGAATAATTAAGAAGACTGACCTGTGCCCTGCAATCCTTGTGAAGTGACGGCCCAATAACCAGTTGTCCCATTACCAGCTTAAAGTTAATTAAAAGAGATTGTTGATCAGCTTTCCAGTATCTCCCAATGCCCTCAAAAAGTGCCCTGAAGATGCCCAATGGAGTGACCTGCAGACCAGCAGTCTCAGGTCCCAGCTTCCCAGCTCTGGAGGCAGGAAGACCAGTGCCAAGATCCAGCTGGGCTGGGAAATACGTGGAGATGGGCTGTTAACACTGGTGTTTGATCACAGGTAATATTCAAATGGAAAAACTGGTAAATAATAAAATAAACCGGTTGTGATTGCAAGCCAAAATTAACAACCCTATACCCAGGAAGGCTCTTAGGAAGCAGCGAGCATGATGGAAATCCAACGTTTAGCTTTTCCTTCAGCAAAATTTAATGAATTATTCAGAAGCTCAGAAAATCACTATGTCATGTAGAAAATGATGCCCGATTATTTCCTCGGCATATTAAGCTACTCTCAAGTTGCAGGAGTAAATCTGGAAAGCTATCAGAATGCTGCTGCTGCTGCTAGATAGCCAGAAAAAAGCAAAAAAACCCAACTTGTTTTCCTGAAAAGGAAGCTTTACCTCCACGCCTCCCCTCCCCCTGCTATTTACTGAATATCAAAATATTCTCTTCCCACATCCTGCCTTCATTTCACCTCTGCTCCTTTAAGGAATATTCCGTAAAAAAACCACTTTGTTTGAACACCGTACCACTTCAAATAAAAAAATAAAATAAAAAATAAATAAAAAAAACAACAAAGGGGCTTCTTCTGAGTTATCAAAGCTATTTGGTCTCAAAACCACTTCACTCTGCAGACTGGGTAACCTACTTTCGCTTTGAATCCACCGCCCGCTACCCTCCAGGGACCCACAACTTTCGAATAACGTTATTTAACAGTCAAAGAGCCCTCCTTGTATGTTTAATCTCATCAACACACCACTACACCACCGATGGGCCGGAGAGATACTAGTTTAGACACTGCCCAAAATGTTTAAAGAGAAGATTATTAGGTTTTTTTCTTGAGGTTTCTAATCCCAAAGGTAAGAAAGTGGTATTTTTTAGTGATTTTATTTTTGATTTTTTTTAAAGAAAAAAGAAAAGTGAATCCACTTTTGTGAAAGCTGTTGAACAGCTTGGGTTCACCAGAATGAATTTCAGCCATACTAGAGAGGGGAGCAACACGGGTTTTGATTGAGATGTAAAAAGGATGCAGAGTCTCAATGCAATTTTTGAAGCAGTTTATCCAGACGTAAACCCGAGGAATAACTGTATTAGGAGCACAGAATGAACACGAGGTGCCCCAACACTCAGTAATCAAAGAGCATCCAAAAAAGCTCTGCAAGTCTACGAGTACCCAAGGTTCAAACCCAGAAAAAAACGTACAAACAACTTGCAGACAAATGTGTAGGTGGAGGAAGCATGTGTATGTGGGAGCAACACTTCATACAATGCTTTCGCTACTGCTGAAGAAAAACCACATTTCTTCACATTATCTGTACTAAAAATAGAACAATTTATAGCGGAGAGCGCGAGCACAATTACCTGCCCCAACTCGAGCTCAACAGATGCCTCGGAATCGGCACGGCCCCAGCGCAATATCTCCAAGGTTAATGACTTTAAATTACGTGTCCTTAGTTTGCCCTCGGAGAGGGACCAGCCTGACAGTCTGGCTACCTCGTATTTTCATCTAACCTGTGCCAAGGAGGTACCATCTGACTTCTGGCAAGCGGCCACCAGCAGCAGAGACTGATGTAAAGAAAAGAAAGGGGAAGAAAATAAAAAAAAAACACCACCACCACCACCAAAAAAAAAAACAACCCCAACATCAACAAACCACACTGCTGCTTCCAGCTTTTGTCATAAGTGAAGTGGTTTTGCACAGTCATTTCTGGGTATCAAGGCTCCCGGCGAGCGGCTGACCCTGCCTGGCCCACAGCTGGTTGCCAGCTCCACAGATGGACACACTTCACCGCTCATTCTTTCTGCTCCTGTGTTTCTGGTGGTTCCCATTAAAAAAAAAAAAAAAAAAAAAGAAAAAAAAAAAAAAGGACACGAGAGACACTTCAGGGCACTACACCATGAGAGAGACATCGCAGGGCAGCGATGATCCTGCCACTCCTCAATGTGTGGGTTTTTTTTTTTTCCTTTTCTGTACTTTTAACCAGTTTACTTGCTGCCCACTGAAAGTTATCAATATTAGCTCTGAGAATTGACAGACGCTGGTGTAATTCGCTTTGCTGGAGGTTGGCAAGTCCTGGGGTTACTGGAAGCACAAGGGTGATTTGTCCCTTGACACAAAGACAGCACTGTATCGATTTATTACTTAGTCAACATCTGGAATTTCCCCCACCCTTCCCATAGCCATAAGGACCAGAAAATGCCTTTAAAAAACACACCCGTGCCTCAATTCACAAATCAGTGGTGTTTGCTTATGTTTTACACACAGCAGAAGGAAAAAAAGAGGAAGACGGGTAAGGGCTTGGGGCTTTCCTGCAGCTCACCCACTTCTTGCATGAGAAGCCAATACTACAAAAAAGAGATTGCAATAGTCAATGTACAACATTAAAAATGCACTAACTTCTTAGCCATCCAGTATTTTCTCTCCTTGTTATAATAGAGGCACAGAAGAGAAATTTTTTGGTTTTACGAGTCCCTTGTACTAGATTTCACTTCCGAGTTCTTGGTACAGTAAGAAGTGCTCACAACCCTAATGCAGCTCACAAGACACCAAGACAAAACTATTTTTCCAAAAGTAGATGGCACCAAACAGGTGGGAGAACCTGCCCCAAAATACCACACACCTTACACAAGCAACACAGGTAATTTGCACGCTTCCTTTACAGCACAGGCCCTGTAACTTCACATGAGGCAACCCCCCCCCAAAACTACTTCTTCCCCCCTCTTCAGTTCAAGAGCAGCCAGATTTCAGCAGATTTTTAATGGGTACAACCAAAGGGCATTGCAGGGAATGAATAGGTTTTCCACTCTGCCATTTATATATATAAACCACTATACGTAAACCCAGCTCAATGAGAAATGTTGAGCATCTTGAAATTTGAAGTTTTCTTTTCTGTAAAACAAGACTACACTTAGGAAAAAAAATGTATTAAAGACAATGCTTTTTTGCATACACATTAATAATCTGTTATCTTTTGGTTGGAAGCTACAGCTTCAACCTGGGGTGACCAGATTTGCACAGGGTTTACAGGTGATGGAACAACAATGTACCTAAATAAATAATGTATGTTATTTAAGACCACGTGCCAATTTCAAACTAGTTAAGTAGTTGTTTTAGAATCTACACTCAGAACAGTTCACTAAGAACTAATCAGCGTTATCCGTTAATCAATTTCCAGTTGTCAATTTAATCAGCAGACAGGACAGAAATACAAGAAAATGAATCAGAACAATATAATGTTCATTGCACAGATACACCTTAGCTTTAAGTATACTGCCCAACACAAAATTCTGCTGTATTTTTCCTAAAAATAACTAGGAGCAGCATTGAAAGCATGAATGCTTCAGGTAATGTGAATTCTGAAAAGCATATTAGCAAGAAGTAACTAGAGAAAACACAGAGTGTTTGACTAAAACAGTCCAGTTACCTCCAGTTCAATACATTAGCAATATTTCAGAACACATGGAAAGGAAAAAAAAAATAAAAGTTGTTTTAATATCCTCACACAGTTTGAAGAACAGGTGCATGAAACAGAATAGTGCACGGGCACAGCGATTCCCAGTTAGTGGGAAACCACATCTGGTACAAGTTACATCATGTCAGTGGATAGCAATCAGGGCTATAACACAAGAGGGAATTATTTATATCATGGTACAATCACTCCTTTCTTGTGCATCTCAGCTGCTTTATATGCAAAAGCCCTGAAAATATGTTCTTAAGTGCAAAGTTTTATCTCAAGACAGAGCCCCAGTCAGCACATCCTCAGAGGTTTTGCATTTCTATGGGTAAGCACTCAAGCCTGCCTTTGCCCATGTAAATGCAAAATAAAAAGAGTGGCTGCTACTAACGATCCATCCTGTCATCTGCCAGCTTGTAACACCCACCTCAGAGATGGTATCTGGAATAGGTTCTCCCTTCCAAGAGCTACAAAGGCAAGGAAGGAGGGATAATCCCATGGAGTGTATCAGAGGGACAATTCTCTGCAGCTGCAGACTTTGGGAATATGGTGAAACACAGAAAGAGAATATTCAGAAACACCATTCACAATTCCTGTGACTCTTCTGTGAAAACCAGAAAAAAAAAATTATAATTATCTTCTTTTCAAGCTCTAAATTCACTTGAAAGAGATTTCCCCATCAACTCACATAAAAAGATCAGACATTAAATGGTGTGTGGCAGTGCGGCTTGCGTTTTGGGGAAATGAAAAGCTATGCAACATATTTGGGCATCTCTGTCTCAAATGGATTAGTCTTGGTACAACTAAGCAAACTGACACGCACATCATAAAAAAACCCAACAACGCTGGCAGCGAGGGAGAGAATTGCAGGCAGCCTTGGCAGGGAAACAAAAGAGAGTGAATAAATACTGTCCAATTCTCCAAGTAAAGGTCCAGGCAATAGAATATATGGCAGAGTGGGATATGGAAGCCTGAAGATGCTCTACAGCATCCAGACTGTCCCATCTTCCAGATAGCTTGGGTTTTTTCCGACTATTCCTAAAATAATCTGTGAGAGGTATCCTGCTAACTCAGCAGGCAACATATTTTCACTGTATGGAACCTGGCTATTCGCCTGTAAGTATTTAACAGTCTAATGGAAAATGAAGCAGACCATATTTCCAATTCCAGAAAAAGGCCTTATATAATATCCTGCAGCTAAAACATAAAAACTACGATTAAAAAAAAAAAAAAATCTTCATGCTTTTTTCATTTCTTAAGATGAATTATTTGGCTGTATCTAGAAATCTGGTTTGAGAGACAAAGACTTTCAAAACCAGTGATTTCCAGAACTGTGAAGCTGGAATTTTTTCAAGCATTATCTCCACAGAAAATAGTTTAAGAGGTTGCCATTTCAGAATTCAGCAGCATTATAATCCCTCAGCTTTGCAATAAGCTGAAGGGTTTCTATTGGCTATAAACTAGTTTTAGATACAACAGGCATAAACCTCAACATTTTTCTTTTACTAGGCAAAACCACCGTGACAGAAGTGCTAGTACACCATGATATACCCTCAAATTAACAGTCTAAACCTTTCCTACTACCTTAAAGATATAAAAATCAAACACCTGTGACAGAATTAGGAACTTCCTTGTATTCAATTCCATTGTTGAGTCTCATCTATATCTTTCAGTGCAAAAAGTAGAAAGGAAGATTAAAACAAAACCAGGTAGTTGCCACTTAACAGTAGTCAATCACACATATACACCCATCTTTCAGATTTATTACTTTTCTGTAATTGTTTGGTAACTTGGACTCACAGATGAACCAGAAAAGTTTGGTATGATCACATTAACAGATTATCCATCCCTTGAAATTTGTATACTCATCAAAATACGTGCCAGAAGTTGAAAACGACCCACTGCTACGAATTTGAAGGGCAATTGTTTCACCCATCAGCCTGTTCTTTGTTACAAATCACTTCTCACTGCCTAATTTTCCTCTTGTTCAGTGGCAAGATTCCTTTTCGCTTTAAAAAAAATATTGCTTTCATCGTTATCTGCTCACAAATCTTGAACACTAATAAAAACAGCACTAAGATTTTAAAGCATCCACCTTTATTCAGATGCCAGTGATGATGCTTCTTATAAAACATTAACTTGTTTTGAGACTGCAACTGATTGCATTAACAATACAGGGTACACACAAAGCCATAGGAAAATAAAAAGGAAATCTATCATCAAGATCCCTACTTCTGTTTCCAAAGTTAGCGTTTTTCTGCCCAGAAAGGAGGAGTGAAGAAAGGCGGGATAGATGTGTATCTGTGTCTTTGAATATGTAAATAGAGATCAGTTGAGAGAGCTCAAAAAACATGTAAATGGTCTGTTCACAAGGTGAAGCTCCACCTGGACATTTATTCTGGAGGAAAGGTGTTTTCATCGTGTGTCTGGGTTCTTTTGCAAGAAATAATAAACTTTTAAACCCAGAATAGACTTACTGCTAACAAAGGCTAAAGGAGACCTTTGCAGTATGCAGAATGAAGGTAAAAGTTCTGTGTATTTTACAGAAGGGTTTAGTTTAAGAAAACTTGCTTTTTCTTACTTCAGTTACTTCCTTACTGCTTTTCACTGATCAGCCAGTACCACACATCACAGCTCCTAATGTGCTCCAGGATCATTTACACTGTAATAATGGAGCATTCAATACAATCTCACCTGCGCTGAGAGCGTGAAGTTAAACACACTTTACAGAGTCTCTCAGTCACAGGTTAATGGAGTTTTTTAAAAACATCTTGATTCATTTTCAGTCTACCAGTTTATCGCAAAAAAACCTGCTAAATATCTTGGAACTTTGCTGACAGTGGTATGTAGTGGAAAAAAATCAGCTTTCAATAGCAAAATCTTCTCTGGCTTCATAGAAGTGTGAATTTGATCTCTCTAAAATAAAGTTTGTTCTTCTCACATCATTGGAATGTGCTTACGGATAGAATCAAAATCCTCTCCATTTCTCCTCTAGAGCTCTTTACACACCAGATAATTTTGACTTGGAAACTATCAAGAAGTTTGTAAAAACCTCCATAGCAACAAAAAAGCTGAAAGCTGCTGCTCAAGTGACAGATGCACTGGGTAGAACTCACCCCGCTCTCATACTGGTAAATGCTGTGCTGCTGGAGAATTAGCACCAGGAACTTCCCCTTCTTTTCTTCCTCACCTGAGCTTCTCTCAGTACCTCCTCCTCTCAACCTGCCCACAAAAACACACCTGCATTCACCCGTGGAGTTCAGTTTTATAACTTGGAGCAGCGTTTTAACGACTGAATTGTCAAAGAGCACTCAGATCAAGCCCAGCTCACTGTGAGGTTAATACACAGATGAGAACGTGCGTTCACACAAGCACAAATCACCAGCAGAAGTTGAAGAAATCTTGTGTTGACAAAGTCTACGTGTGCCAACACCAAAACGATACCATTGTGTGTGTTTCTTCTTGCACAATGTCACAACGCTCCTGTAACCCCACCGCATGGGTGCTCAGGGTTTATCTTCCACTACCAATTACCGTCTTGTTTTGAGCTACTGAATCTTCTGAGCCATTACACACACAGTTTGTTTTAGAGACACAACGTAAACTTTTGGAAAAACAGACCCTCTTGCTTTTATAATATTCACAGAACTTAACAAAGCACGTTTAACAACACACGAATTTATCAGCTTCCAAGAAATGCTAAGCCAGTAACAATACACCAGCAGAACTCCTATTTGCACATATTTTACCTCTGGAAGTAGAAAGTGCCTTCAGCGCTCTCCCTGCAGGGTTAGACACGGAGATAAAAAGCTGTTCAGTAAATCCATGATGAAAACAGACCCTGTGTCATGGCAGCAGTTCATCTCAACCTTCCCATGTTCTACAGGTGCAGTTCTCAAGCATAAATACTCTTCCCACTCATACAGTGGGTTTTATTCCCTGTTCTTCCTTTTAATTCATTATGCAGCCACGGACATCTTACCTCTGCTTTGTATTTAAATTTCCTTCTGGGCAAAGTGAGGACAATTATCAGCTAAGGCCAAAGTTACTTGTTCATTTTAATCTGATCTAAGTCTGTGTGGCTGCCAAAGGAGGCAGGACACTCTCCCTATTTATATGCCAACGCTGGCATTCTTATGGTTGCAAGGCGAGATGCCTTGGGAAATCAGTCTGCCTGGAAAATAACCATTCCTTGGGATAACCATCCAGCTGGATCACTTCTCTGAATCAGCTCACTGTGCGACTTCATGAATACTACCACCCGTGATAAGATTTTGCTTCCTGAAATAATCAATTTGTTCTACAGGTGCAATTTGACTTTCACCACCCACAAAATAGCAAGGTAAGAGAATAAAAGCCCAATAACAAATTTCTGAAAAACATCTAAGGATTATGCTTAAGAATTGGGGCTGAAAAAATAATGTATTTTCAAGAACCTGTAGCAAACAGGAATTTTTCGCAAGTGAGTTCAAGCCTTTGTGAAGCTCACGCTTTCATTTAGAAATAAATTCCTAGTAATTATGAAAATACTCTTAGATGTGAGCTCTCTCTCCTTCCTGATAATTTAAACCCACAGATTCATCTTTAAGAACGGTAGGATCAGAGTTAGAAGCTTCAAGTCAAATTCACATCTTGGCAAAGGTCTGAATGAACTATCAAAGAAACCACCTCAGGACCTACTTGGTGATGCACGAATTCCAAATGGCAGCAATGAGATGCTGTCTATACAGCAGCCAGCGAGTTCCAGGGTGAGAGAGAGAACACCTGAAAGAACCCCCCAAAACTTTTCTTTTCCCCTTATTTAATTTGCTAAGCAAGGCAGGGGACAGCATCTCAGTAAGACTGGGGTGAGAAGGGAAGAAGACTGTCCACTGACAGCAGGGATAATTAACTTTCGTCTGAATTTGAAATGCTTGGAGTGTGAGATAATAGAAGTTGGTTATGCACAGGAGAGATTATGTTAAATGATTTTTATAGCACCATAAGTGGGCTAGATAATTATCAACAATAAGTAGAAGGTGGGGTCCTTCATCAAGAAATCTGCAGGTTAGAGGAAAAGCGATGAAAATCTAAGAGAGTGAATAGAGGCTGGTTTAGGAAACAAGTTCAAAAAGGCATCAGAAAACAGTGTAATAAAGAGTAAGGTCAGGGGACAGCAAACAGAAAAAACCACAAGAATTGGAATGAGTCTAGAAGGGGCCAAGTAGAAGAAGAAAAGCGCAACAAGGTATGTGTTAAAACAGAACTACCTGGCAAAAAGTTGCAATTAAATTCAGGACATAATTTTTTCTCAGACCTTTACACTGCAGTCAGCATGGCATTTCACTCTGACTAATAGATTTTGTCCTGCAGCTATTAAGTGTGAAATGAAAGATTCAAGACATGCACTTTACAATAAAGCAAACTAGAGATTCTCAATGGCCATTTTTACTATTTCGATAGTAGGAAGGCAATGAAGATTTATTAGGAAATGTTTCTGTCCCTGCTAAAAAGACTTCTGGAGTCACATCTGTACACCACAACTCGTGTTTTCATAATGTCAAGCTTACTGTCACAGTGCATTAAACACCTATCTCAGCACGAGTCCCTCAAAAAGTGACATGCAGTTAAAAGATGAGAAATCTAAGCACAGAGCATGTCAACATTTATGTGAGAAACACCTCAAATTTTCTAGCCTAAAAAAAAACAAACAGGGAAAGTTACTGTAATTAAGGATGGAGCTCCCACCACTCTACCAAACAGAGCAATTTGTTAGAAGGGGCAGAACCAGAAAATCTACAGAAATACGAGCAGGAAGGAGAGCTGCTTCTTTAAAACATATGTAGCAAAAAATATCTGCATCAATCAGAAAACATAAATACGCCTGTTCAGCAAATGTCCAAAAATATTACAGTGACACAACCAGTTGACAGAACTTGCTACGCATTAGGGTATGGAACACTAACAGCAACCAGGCTTTTCCTTGGAAATAATCTGCCTTCTGCCATTAAAATTCACAGTTGTCACTGTACGGAATTTGTCATCAGACAGCACTATTAAGACACATTCCATAATTCCCTTTTCATCACATAAGCACTAAAAAGGCTTAAAGCAGCATGACCTGCAAGCGACTGGGGAGTTCAGAACAGATTTTTACTGTCTTCCAGGAGACTACTCAGCCACAGGAAAAGCAAAGTCCCAGGAAACTTTCTGCACCTGCACGACTCAGTTATGCTCCAACTCAAATAGTTGCAACTTTTTGTCTACGACATTCCCATAACAGAAGGTATGTGGCTCAACGGATGCTTGTCTGTAAATTTAACTATAAAACTTTCTGCTTGTAAAAAAAAACCAAAAAACCCCAACATACAAGAAAGGCTCTACTATCTTATCCTACCAGGTCATCTGTCTTCACAGAGATACCATAAATATTCCTCCAAAATTCCAGCTGAAAAACTTTCTGTCCACTTGTATTTAGTACCTGGGACAGAAGGAAATTGGCTTAACAGGTTTTGATGTTGTTCATACAGATCCTAATTCCAATAACTTATCTTCAAGCAGGCCCGCTCTCTATTAGACTTGCCTTTCATATTACCTTCCTAAAAATCACTTTTCCACGGAAAGAATCAAGTTTCCAAACTTAAAACCACACAAACGGGAGCGCAACACAGCATAAAGCGCAGGTAATTGCTGAGCAGAGTTAAATGTTTCTCTTTAGTGAAAACTACTGGTCTGAAACCTCCTCAGGGAAGGGTGTCTGAAAGTGTCAAGGAAACTAATGCAAGCTGCCTGTGTTAATGAGTTTAAGCTGCTGGCACCAGAGCTACCGCCGAGTTTCGCTCCCCGTGCAATTGTTTTGCAGGAGGGAGGAGCAAGTTAAAAATCACCGATTTAAGATCACCCGAAAAATGCAGCATTTGCAAAGGTGACTTGGAAATTAGATACAAGTTTCAGCTGTAAGGAACGTTTCATCTGAAATAGGAAAAGTCAGTCTGGTACGAGCACTACATGAATTCTACTGATGAGTTATGAGCAAACCCCACCCACTTTCCAAAATACTGAAAATTAAGACCCAAGATGGTATATCATTTTACTTACACTTACTCACTTATAAGGGAGTTTAAACAGAATTTGCAACTTCAAGGACAAACCTTATTATTAAAATGCTCTTAAAGGCATCAATTTTGTCACTTCTAGACAAAAAGACCTTTTATGTTAACAGAGATTATATATTTAGACTTTTGATACAATAAAGGAGTTATTGCAAAGTTTTTAAAGCGTGCAAGCCTAGTATTTACAGTGGAAATAGCTGGAAGTTAGATATTTAGATCCACAGAAAGAACAGGTTAAAAAACTACACATTCTGAAATAATTCAACCATTCCTCAGCTGGAGGAAGCACAAGACATTATATGGTAATGTCAACTGTAGACAGGATCTGCTCACTGACTGCATTAATATTTCAAGTGTATAACTTCATGATAATAAAATGACCTCCACATAAAAATTTGCAATTTTTTTCCTATTGTGGGGAATAAAACCAAACTCTGGTATCCTAAGATTCTGAAAAGACAAACAGCACATATTTAGCAAAATTTAAACTAATATTGTTTTAAAAAACAAAAGTACATTCTTTGAAATTTACTTCATCTTCCATTTAGGAGCCAAGATGTGGATCTTGCAGGGAGAGAGCTGTTTCACAGCAGAACACACTAAGAGATCAGCTGTAGAAATTTAACCAAGAGAATGGTTATAAAATATTTTAATACAATAATAATGCACAGAATCAGGTTGTTAGAGAACGTATCAATCTTCTCAGTTGGCTGGGACTTCCTTCCAATTACACCTCTCTTTTTTGTGGGGCTAGAACAAAATTTATGCTTTGATAAGGCATATTCTAGTGTGCCACAGAGAAATAGGTCACTGATGACATGTAGTTTTGTAATCACAATAAACATACCTGTGCCTGTGCCTATCTCAAATATGCTATTGGTTCACCACTGCTCCATCGGGCACCGATACGGTACATGGTATCAAGACTGGAAGATGGCATCTTGTTTACTGAAAATACCTATTTAATGCAGTTTTGTGAACTCAAAAGACTCTTCCCAAGTCATTCCTACATGGACATCCCCTGCTCCAGGTGCTACGACACCAGACAAAGTCTGTTCCATTATATATGTACAAGAAACTGCTTAAAGACTTTCTATCTTTCGATGAAATTGCACCTCTCAGTCTGAAATTTCCACATTCTGTGATTCTAACAATAAGAACAAAACCATCCCAGAACATCCCGGTATCTTGTACTTGCAACAGAACCTGCCAAACTGCTTTTAAAATTTAACTCCTATAGATACCTAACAGCTCATATAAAACTGCTGAGGAATTCACCCTCCAAAACATCAATTGAAGGCTTCCTGTACCAGCATTAGATGAGAATACTAATATTATCAATTAAATCCTTTAAAACAAATGAACAACAAACAGCCTATAATGCCAAAGCCTCTTTTGATCATGTAAAAAAAGGCTTTTGACAAATATTACAAATACTAAGCCACAAAACACGTGCTGATCTTCCCAAACCACAATTACTGCAACTAAATCTGAAGCAGCTACAAATACTACTCACCAAATAGTAGATAAAATTATAAGTAAAATCTCAAGTCTCTGACATCCTATTACATACAGTTGCTTAGTTAGAAAAAAAAAAGCCATCGTGATTTTGCACTTCTCTTTCAAACACATTCTCTCTGAAAAAGCTTTCAAAAACATCTAGCCCTCAACTACACATTCCCACTGAGTTTACTCTATATCTCAACTTTATTATCAACATCTAAATTTAAAATGTTGGCTGCCTGGGGCACGGATAGGGACTCTTCATCCCTTCAGCACAAGAACCATATTGCAAGTGCTTGATTAACCTCTGTAAACCAGAAAAAAAATGCGTTTTACATGCAGGTAGAAAGAGAGAGAAAGGGATTTCAAATATGTACCAAGGAGAACACATGTAAAGGATGTAAAGTTTCTGTCACCATAAAATACCAGGTCCTTTTTATAGGATATTTTTCTACTCCACAGCCTTTTTACCCACACCAATGTCCACATGTGCATCTGTAATACACATTTTGTTAATACACAGCAGACACCTCAAGAGAAAGAGCACCCAACTTCCAGAGGTGAACAATCGAGCCGCAGTCAATCAGCAGGGTGGCAAATCAAGGTGCACCAGACCATCCTTCACAAATCAATGCTTTATTCAGCGTGTACACACACACACACCCCCCACACACACCCCCCACACACACCCCCACCCCACCATCACTCTTGATTCACCGCGCATACACCACTGTCAACAAAGCATGTGCCAGTTGCCATTCCCAGAACAATACAGCTCAGGTCATCCCCTGAAAAGATAAAAATGCACATTCCTCACATCCTTTATGCCTACAGTACTTCCCCCTCTGCTTTGACTTAAATCACTTCTGCCGCACAAGGTGCCAAAACTCAGTTGTGATTAAAGATACTTACATAATACTGTTAAGACCAAAGAGATACACTATCTCGAAGCATCTCTTTTCCTCCTAACAATACCTGTACCGAGGCATCCACACGACTCAAAGTTGCACAGAAGGCAGTTCAAAATCAAAACAACCAAAAACCCTAGGGCACACATACCGCAACATCTGTCCTGCCAGCAAACAGAAGGGGAAGATACCCAAGCAGAAGAGAGAAAACATCTGATTTTTTTTTTTTTTTTTTTACCCCTTCACATACCTACACCCAGAACCAGCTACCGGTGAAGGTAACACTTCCATCTCCTCACCTACCCAGTGACAACTCCAGTCCCAGGAGGGAGTGCGTTTAAGAACCGCGTTCCCTCCCAACAATCGCGAACCCCGCACCGTGGTGGCTTTACTATCACCCAGTGACAAGGAAGAAGGAGGGGGCTGCCGGCGGCCCCCACACCTCCATGCCCCCCTCTCCGCGGGAGGGAGCTGGAAAGCAAAGGCAGAAAGCGGCGAGAGGGCTGTGGAAAGGCCACCCAGCACGGCCAAACTAACACGAATTCCCCCATTCCCCCCCCCCCCCCCCTCCCCCCCCCCCCCCCCCCCCCCGACCCCCCCCCCCCCACCCACACCCCAACCCCCCCCCCCCCCCCCCCCCCCCCCCCCCACCCCCCCCCCCCCCCCCCCCCCCCCCCCCCCACACGGCCCCCCCCCCCCCCCCCCCCCCCCCCCCCCCCCCCCCCCCGCCTTCCCTCCCTCCCTCCCTCCAGCCGCTTGGTGCGGCTCACCTTCCCTCCCCTCCCCCAGGCAGGTGGCACAGCCCCCTCCCAGCGGGGTGCAGCGGCCGGGCAGAGCCCCCCGGCAGCATTCCTCCCCCGCCCGCCCCCCTCCTCCCGCCCAGGGGCTCCGCAGGCTGCACCCCCTCCGCCCCAAGGGGGTGCCTGGTCCGCACCCCGCTCCCCCGGGGGTCTGCGGGCCTGCCACGGCACTCCCCACCCCCCCAGCCCCGCTCCCTTGCAGGCCGGGAGGCGGCTCTACCCCGTTCCCTCCGTCACCCACCCCCGGGCCGGGCCTAGCGCTGCTCGGCGGCTGCCGCCAGGCCCGAGGAGAAGGAAAGGGAGGAGGGATCCCCCCCGCCTCAGCCGAGCGGGCGGCCCGCACTCACCCAGGCCGATCCCCTCAGGGCCGCCCCCGCCGCCTTCCATGCCGGGCGGCGAGGGGAGGGGGGCACCAGGCGAGGCGGTGGAGGGCGGGTGGAGGAGGCGAGGCGGGAGGGCGGAGGGCAGGGCGGCCGGGGCCCTCCCTCTCTCTCCCTCCGCTCGGCCCCCTCAGCCGCCGCCGCGGCGCTCGAGTAGCCGCTGCCTCGGGCCGGGGACGCAGGCCCAGGCCCCGCCGCCGCCGCCGGCGGACGCGGCTCGCGCTCCCCCCCCTCGGCCGCCGCCGCAGCGCTACGTGGCCGCCGCCGCCAGTCTCGCGACTCCGCCGCGCGCGCGCACTCGCGAGCGCGCGGCGGGCGCGCGCCGAGGAGGTGGTTGCCGCGCTGAGGCGGGTGGGGGGGGGGGGAGGGAGCGCGCGCGTGTACGCGAGCAGGGGAGCGCGCGCGGGGAGGGGAGGGGGGGAGGGAAGAGGAGGGGGGGACACCCATAGGCTGAGGGGGAACCCGGCGCGCGGCGCATGCGCAGTCCGGCGAGCGCCTGGCTCTTCCCCCCCCCCCTTCACCTCAGGATGCGGAGGGGCGCGCGGAGCGCAGGTGAGGCGCGTGGGGGGGACCGCGCATGCGCCTGTGCCCGCGGGGCTCAGGTGAGGCAGCGCGCGCGGAGCGGCGGGAAAGCGGCGGAGGGGAGCGATAGGGAGGGCGCCGGCTCCCCTCAGCGGGGCCTGTCCGTTACTCCTCTGAGGTAATTAGAGAGGCCGCCCTAATTGCAGTCAGCTGAGCTGGGCATGCTGCGGCGAGCGCTCCGCCGGGCTGCGGCTAACCTCGGCCCACGCCTCGCCTCGCCTCGCTCCGCGGGCATCGCCGACGCTCCGGTGAAGGCCCTCGGTCGCAGCCCGGCACTGGAGGTGTGATGGCCGTAAATGAGGAGCCAGGGTGGGCGTCAGGCCTCGGGCTCCCGTTCCTCGCAGATAAAGGGGGATAATACTTCACACAGCAGTTGCGGCCTCGGGATGGGAGGCACTTTGAAAGGGCCCTGTGTCGCAGTAGGGTGACAGAGCTGCCCCTCAGGAGCCAGGTAAGAGCTTAAAAAGGCCTCATCGGTGAGGCCCTATCTGATTTACAGAAGCCAGAGGAGTCGGTCACTTCTGTTATTATGCCAAACCCCATCTCCCACTTGTTCAAACTTTCCTCTCCCCTTAAAATACTAATAACTACTTAACTCTGGCCTGTGGTTTCTTGATTACACCCACCTGCCTGGCCTAGGTCTGATGTATGAGGGAGATGTGACAAGAAGTAAATATTTTCTTCTTGGTAGGGCTCCCTGTTGGTGGCAGGTACGGGGCTCCCAAAAGGATGTGGGGAGGGTCTGGACTGCAGCTTTCCAGGCTGGCACAGCATTTCGCAGTGGTACCACCTCTCCCAGGAAGCTGCGAAGCCTACTCCATAGCCCTGAAAACCACTGCTGAGTGCTGTGTAGGAGGGAAGAGCACTGCTGTGGTTTAGGTTTGGCGGCGGTAAAAGAATTAGCAAGAGTAGCAGGAAAAGGGGGAAGGGCACCAGCCCTTTCAGTAGTGTTAGCTGCTTGCTAGGGACTTGGGAATCTCTTGTGCCCTGTAGTTTTGGCTCCCTCTTGCCTGTTCTCACACTTGTGTTCCTGCTGTAGTCCCCTTTTTTAAAATCCTTTAGTCTGCAATCCTGTCTCTACCTGTGGTTTGTTTCTTCATCTGCTTTGCTTGCTGCACATCCCCCCCTCCCCTCCCCAAACAGTGTAGGCCACTTGATTTGAGGTTCTGCAAAAAATCTGTACACCCTTACTCCCCTGAAATGCAATATTCTGTGTCAGTGTATTTGACCTGCTTTTGATTATTGAACATACACAACCCAGATTTGAGCTGCCTGTGCAGAGCAGGGATTGGGGCTTTCAGAGTCAGTTCAAGGTCAAATAAAAGGGGCAGGGTAGGCTGGGGAAGCCCCACGGTGGGATCAGAACAGCAGTGCCAGTTTTCTTTCTTGCTTCAGCAACCCCTGCTGCAGGGGCATGGGAAAGGAGCAGAGCAGGGTTTGCTCTGCTCCCACCAGCCCCATGGGAGCTGTTACTAGCTGGCCCAGTTCAAAGCAGGCCTGAGGCTTTTCTGATCTCTGCTGGGACCTGTGCATAGCTGGAGAACCCCGAGCTTTGAGAGCATAGGCACTCCTCCATCTTAGCCCAATGCCCTGATGCAACACAGCTTCTTGAGAAAAATAGAGAGAGAGGATGTCAGGGGATGTGGTGCTGATATTGGTTAACTGTATGCATGTGAAAAGATGCCGTGTGGTAGAATTTCCTGCCTTGGAAAGGGCAGGAAGAAAAATGCTGGGGACCTCTTTCTTGGAAAGTGAATGAACAAGATGGCAATGAGTGACAGAGCCTCTCTGCCAAATCTGTGATTTCAGCAGGGGAACATGGGAAAACACCAGGAATAAAGCCATCAACTGTTTCAACACCCACAGAGGTGAAGCTGGGGGTCCTGCTGGGGTCTGTCCATGGGACAAGAGTGGGCCAGGGCCTTGATGATGGATCTCTCTCCTCGCAGGCTGGAGAGAGCGTTTGGTTTCCCAGGCTGTGTTGCTGTGCCCTCTTCTGTGATGCAATCTGTGGTTTTCTAACCTGGCTTCCTTACCCTGAGCCTGCAGCGTCAGGTCCCCTCGTGTTGAGACAGCTACTGGAGGGTTGCAGGAGCCTTTCCTGACAAAGGTGCTCTGCATCCTCAGCTTCAAATGATGTCAGCAAGGCTGATTTCACTCCTCCCAAATAAGAGCTATGCAGGGATTTCTCAGTGGACACCATGATTCCACAGTTTTAAAAAAAAAAATCAGGGACCAAATGCAAATATCCTTGAAAGCAAAGCACTTGTCTTCATGGCCCTGCTGTGTCCCCATCAGCAGTGGCCTAGGGAAGAGATGGTTGCAGAGGACAGTGCCTCTTCCTAGCCTCACTCTTTGGCTTCTGAATGCCCAGGGCACCCTGCAGTGCACGCTTTCTTCCCTGGGTGTTTGGCTAATGTAGGGTGACAGCTCCTCGTGCGGCTCCCAGGGAGGGATCCAGCTGAGAGGCTGGCTGTGGCACTCAGCCCTGTTCCCACAAGGAAGCCTGTTTCAGCTATTTACATCCCTCTCTTTGATCTAGCTTTTGACATGAGAAGACATGTCAGCCAGGTAAAGGGAAACAAACAAAATGCAGCACCAGCCCCACATCTCTGCTTGCACATGATCCGCTCCCTAGCACACACCTGCCTCGCAGCCACAGATCCTTATCAGCCCTCTGATTTCCTTGCTGTCATCTCTGCTTTCCCTTCACACCCGTGCATAACTTCTAGAGGCAACTTTTTCTGCATCTTCTTCCCTGCGTGGTAAGATGCTGGGGCTTTTTTATGCTTTCTAGAGTATAACTAGTGGGGTATAACTACCTCCTCATGGCATGTGGTGCCAGGGACAGGTGATACAGATCTCCATTTCCCCCCCAAACTGCTGCCCTGTA
>BJBW01000432.1:100159-113673 GCA_004320125.1 Scolopax mira
AGGCAAGGGGCCTCGGACACAGCAGAACAGAGTGTTACCCACCTGTGTTTTTTCTAGAGGACTAAATGTTTTAGATTTGCTGAGGAAGCAAATTTAATGAGTTAAGAGTATTTTTGAGATGCAGCGAGCTTTGTGGTGGGGATTACCATGAGCACCAGCTGCAGAATAGTGTGGGAAAGAGAAAAATCAAATAGAGGTGAACTCCTGCTTTCATCAGTGATTGAGTTGTCCTGTGGCATGGGTAGGCTGCTTGGGTTTGCAAAGTTGGGTGTTCCTGGACAAGCCCCAGGCCATCTGCTCTGGGTATTTTATATGGCTTTCAGGCAGCAAACCAGGGCTAAAATCCTCAAGTAAGGGAGATGTCTGCCCACAGACCCACCCGAGCTGTGCTGCTGTGGGAAGGGGCCCAGTTTACAAGAGTTCTTGCCTTTACCCAGGCAGCCATGGTGCTCTGCTTCATCCCGACTCCTGCTTTGATGATTTTCTTGGGAAACTGGGCATCCAGGGAACCAGCAGGAAGTGGGCTGCCTTCCTGCTGTCCTACCTGTCTCTTCATGCAGCAAAAGGTGACTCTTGGTGGCTTGTTGGTGACAGGGTGGGCGTTAAGCACAGCCACGTGGAACAGCACTAGCCCTTCTCCACGTGCTTTGCTGAGGCCCCCACATCATAACAGCTCTGTTTTGGGAACAGCCTGAACTGGGCACGACATTTGTGAGAGTGCAGTTACAATTGGGACTTTGTCCTTCCCCAAGGAGAAGGGCCATTGGATGTAGATTCTGCTCAAGGACCCCGCAAAGGACAGGCCCTGCCCCACGAGAAAAACAAGCCAAGAGGGAAAAGAGAAACTGAGGCATGGACAGGGTGCTAACACCTTGCTGACCCAGTCTGCAACCCAACCAGTGGACTCTCGGATTAATGCTTTATCTTTTAGGTATCCTGCTATGTCCTGCAAGATTCGGGATCCTTTCAAGCAATGGGAAAGGAAGCAAAAGAAAAACAAAAGGTTTTTCCTGCTGGTTCTTGTCACAGGAAGCCCTGCACTGTCTGAGGGAACCACCACCATTGAGTGCAGAGGCTCTGGGCTTTAAGGCTGTATCAGAGCAAAGTAGAAGTTGAAGCAGAGGAAATTCCTGTTCCCATTCTCCTTTACTAGTTCAGTGTAAGGGCACAATCAAAGATGAACTGCCTCCAAATAATATGGCAGAGCTAACACCCACCAGCATCCCCTTGTGCCTGAGCTTAGGCCTTCAGAGCAGCAGGGTACAGGCAGAGTTGACATGCAATCACCACCTGAGAAGCAGAACTCCAGATTGGTACGTTCAGTGGTGGTACCAGTAGCTTTAACTTTGGCTGAGAAGACACTCAGCCTTCCCTGACAAATATTTCAGTGCAGCAAGCACTGATGGGCAGCTCTTCAGGGAGCCAGCATGGCCAGGGTTCTGCAGGGTCTTGGAGATTTAAGGGGCTGAGCTCAGCCTGGGGGGCAGCAGTAACAGCCCTGTATAATGCAGAAAAGCCTGGCACGTCCTTGTGTGGGTTATTAACTTTCTTTGGGGGTCTGGGGGACAGGCTGGTAACACAATTGTATTATCAGAGCCATCAGTCTCTGCATAAAAATATAAAATAAAAAGACCTATTTGGAGGGAGCCTTGGTTTTGTGTGGGTTTTTTTTTTTTTTAATTAAATAAAGTAAAACAGATTCTGAGATACAGCAGTTAGACAGGAGCAGGGTGGGAGTGAGGGAAACTCAACTTACAGAACTGGGCTTTTACTCTTTGGGGTCTGTTTGCTCAGCTTTGGTGAGCAAGGTGGTCTCAGGTGGTCTCCCCAGCAGACTGGGGAGGGGAGTTCTAAACTTTGTGCCGGGGTAGTTGTTGAATGGAAATGTCACCGTGGCAGGCTCTTAGAGACATTTCTGTTCCTGCATTAAAGGGCACCTCTGGTTAGCTCAGCATCAACACCTACCAAAGCAGTGCGAGTAGGCTCCATGTACCTTGGCTGGTAAGGAACAAACTGGTTTAACTGGAGTCCTTTCCATTTGTATCTGATCTTTTAGCCCAGCTTTTTGTGCAGAAGCTGCCATCTGAGTGTGAAAAGCACCCATGAAAGGCAGTGCTGGGGAAGAAGATGCTGTAAGTGACAGAGGAAACGGATGCATTTACCATCTTTGGAGAAGGGACACTGTAAGACTTATCTTCATGAAAGTCATGTTTGAATTAATGTCTCTGGGATAGACTCACCTTGTTCAGACTTAACCCCTGCTTCCTTCCTGTTCTTGCCTCTCTTGAATATTTTTAACCTACCACTTTAGAGGCATCCTGCTCGCGCTCTTCCCTACTGCCTCCTGCTCTTCCTGCCCCTACCAGCACAGGGGACATGGACACATCTTGCAACTGGCATCTTCCAGTGGCTCCACCTTCTGCACTGCCAGCCTGCAGCTCAGTTTTGGACAATCTTCCATGCTCATGCACAGCTTTGGTTTGTCAGAGATGAAGGAAAACTCACTGCAGGTTTCTGACTCAGCCAGGTCAGCGTTGTGTGCCCATCCAGTGCTGTTTTTACAGCAGCAGTTGAGCTCAGCCTCCCAGGGGAACTTCCCAGCCTTTCTAGTTCCTCTCCTTTCTGAGGAAGAACTGGGTACCTGCTGCACCAGGTCCTTTCCCCATAGATTTGGTTTTGGGGTGTTTTTTTTTGCTTTTTATGGGTGGGGAAAGTGAGCATGTGATTAGAAGAAATATCCGCCATATTTTTCTAAAGATATCAGGTGCTTCTCTCTCTGCAAGTTTGTTCTGCATCCCTTAGATAGAGTACATTTTATGGCCCCCCTCACTTACCCTTCTACTCTAGCTGTGACAGTCCTCTCCTGCTTCACCAAGGAGAAAACCAAAGCACAAAAAGTCGAGTCATCCCTCTGTAAACCTGAGCTGCCCCTGAGAGTTTCACTGGTGTCAGCCAGGACTCGCTGGACTGAACTCAGCTGAGTTCACCTGATGGAAAACAGGCATACGAGGAACGTCTCAGCCCCCAGCACTGGCTAGTGCCAGGCAAGGAATAATTAAACCAAATTTGGCCCTAAGAATTGCTCCCCATCTCCCAGCCGAGCTGAGCTCCAGCCCGATGTAGGACATTATTTCCTCCCCACTTCCACAAGTCCTTTCTCCCCCCACAGCCCCCACCACATCCTCTGTGTTTCAGGACAGAGGCACTTTCTGCTAGTTCCACTTGGATATAAACAGCACAAAGGAAGCAATAAGGAAACTCCTCCCTATCCTTTGCTCTAACCACTTCAGACCTGCTGCCAGTTTGCTGCGGGGTACAAATTATCACAAATTTGGGGAGCTCCCTTACCTGGAGAGGCTTTGGCTCTGGTGGATCAGTGACCCTCAGGGAGCAGATGCCCATTTCATTTGCCCGCTGCAAATTACAGCCGCTCCGGAGCGCCTGGCCATGGGGGTGCTGTGGGTCTCCTCTTCACAAGTCAGGTAGGCTGGTTATCTATTAAATAGGGAGAGAATGCGGGTGAGAGAGAGAGAGAGAGGGTGAACACACAGAGGAAATCAGGCAGTTTCCTGTTTGTTTATGGTGAACAAAAGCTTGTTTGGCTGGTCTGAATGTTGCTAGCGGGCTGGCCCAGCTGCTGCGGGTGGTGCAGAGCTGAGCTCTTCCACTGGCATGAAAGGAAGGAGAAGCAAGGGAAAGTCTCCCAGGAAGAAAACCAAAACCTGCCCCAGTGGGCAGGGAGATTTCATCTTGGCTTGCAGCACCTCTGATGTGTGAAGGTGGCAACCAACCACTGCTCTTTGGTCTCAAGAGAGAGCTGTGTTGTGGCAGCAGAGAGGGCTGCAGTCTCCTTCGTACAGGGCGCCTTAGCCACCCTAGTAGATCGTTAGTCACCCCATGTTACACATTTCCAGCAGACCTTTACAGAATCACATGGGGTTGGAAGGAACCTTTGGAGATGATCTAATGCAGCCCCCCACCCAGAGCAGGTTGCACAGTAGCATGTGCAGGTGGGTTTGAGTGTCTCCAGGAACAGAGACTCCACCACCTCTCTGGGCAGCCTCTTCCAGGGCTCTTCCACACAGGAAAGAGGTTCCTTCTCATGTTTAGGTGGAACTTCTTATATTCAAGTTTATGCCCATTTTGTCTTGTCCTGTCCCTGGGCACCACTGAAAAAGACCTCTTGACACCCACCCTTTAAGTATTTATAAGCATTGATCAGATTCCCCCTCAGCCATCTCTCTTCTAGGCTAAAAAGACCCAAGTCCTAAGACTAAAAAGAACCAGTCCCAAGTTTTTACCCAAAACCTGGTACTGTAGTTAATTTTGGGGCTGCCTTCAGAGAAATGCAGCCCATGAGCCTGTGCTGTCATTCCTCCAAGTGCTCTGGGGCCACACTGGGCCCTCATGGATAAATTCATCACACTCATGAACCCAAGGACTCCGTGCTGGTTTCTGATGCCAAGCTAAAGCAACTTGTGCCTCTTAAATCACATTTAAGGACATTTCTGTTGTTCCTGCTCTAGTAATAAACTAGGGATGGCTTTTGGTGGGTGGGAAAGGAGGGATGTTCAAGGAGGCAGAGATTTACACCTTTCAGTGTGCTGCCTCAGGTGAAAGGAGCTAAAACTTGGAGCTGGAGATGCTCAGCAGAGTGAAATGGGCACCAGAAGTTTACCAGGCTCTCACACCAGGTTGTGCTTTTTCCTTCCTCGCCTGGAGTTTCTGCTATTGTGTTTGCCCCCTTGTCCATGTCTGTCCTCTGCCCAGGGCAGGGTGACCTCCCTGCTCACCTGTACCCACGGGTGGCTGAGGGACACCCTTTGGTGTCCTCCAGGGTGCAGAGAGCAGCGTTGCTGCTGCCATCTGGTGGGAGAGCAGCCTGGCTGCTGGCCTCAGCTTGCTTCTGGAAAAGGTGACCTCTATCCCAAGCGTCCTTCCTGGCCAACACAGTCTGTCACAGTCTGCAGCAAAGCTACAGCCTTCATCTCCCGCCCCCAAAACACCCCCAGCCCCAAGACTTTGGTCCTAATTTGTAGGAAAATGGAAAGATTCAGGAGGACCTGGTGTGAGGCAGCTCTGGGGAGGGAGAGCCTGGCAGGAGGGCACTTAATGGTGACTAGTGAACACCCAGGGCAGAAGTCAGGGGCAGAGCTTTTCTCCGAGTCAATTTTTGGGGCCATTTTAGTTCAGTTGCTTTCTCCAGCCCAGTATCACATCCAGCCTCGCTGGGGAAGCACAAGCTTTATGCAATCAGGTCTTTCCTCCAGAGAATTACTAAGGGCAACAAGGTTAGAAACACCAAATGGAGAGGGTGGGGACACCTTGTTTGTTCACGTGGCGAGTGTGGCCTCCCTCTGTGTGACCCAAGCTCTTTCTGCTGCCCTGACAAGTAAAGCCCTGAGAGATCCCACCCTGCAACACCTCCCCACCCTGCTAACACCTCCCCAACACTGCCAGGGAAGGACCACTGTCCTGGGCACCCTCCACCTCTCCTTAGTCCAACCTCGGCCAGGAACTCCAGACAGGCCAGTCCTCAACTACATGATCTCAACTTCTTTTTTTGTTCTGGTTTTTTTTTACATCAAGGAACCTGCTGGCACCTCCACCTTGGCAGAGGAGGATGCCAAGCAGTGCATGCTCTTTCCTCACCCAGTATCCCTCTGCATCTCCTTCAAAACCACCTCCTGGCTTTAGGGTCACTGGTCCCCCCTGGAGCCAGGCACACCTCGATGTTCTGCGTAGTCTATGAGGCCGAAGAGCAGCTATAAACACAATATAAACAGGGGGTACAGCCAGCACACACCCAGACAGCTACGGGTTCAAGAGCAGCTTTGAAGTCTGATGAGTTCACGGCAGGTTTAGGCATTAAGTGAGGCAGAGCGAGGGTAAAGGAGCAGTTAACAGCCAGGGAACATTTGTAAAAAGAATTACACCCAAAAGCAAAGGAAACGGTGATTAATCGGACCCGGGGGCCACCGTTAGAGCCTCAAACACCTCCTCCAGAGGGGCCAACAGCAAAAGCAGCAGGAAACACTCCACACTCCACTGCAAATGCAGAGCTGGAGGGAGAAGTAACGCAGAGCCACAGAAGCTGGGAAGGGATTTCAGAGACGCTGTTCTGAGCCCAACACCTGGTGCACGAAACGAACGGAGAGAAACGCAGGAAACACTAAGGGGGCTTTAAAAGGAGGCTCGGGAGAAAAGTGGAAGCTTCCTTACAAGTGTCTGAAGCAGTAAACCAGAAGAAGAAAGAACAAGAGTGCCGTAGGGGGAAGGGGTCTGGAAGTTATTTGGGAGTTATGGACCCGACTGCTCAGCTGCTTAAAATATTTTGCAAGCTCAGGCACCTCATCACCGGAGGAGCGTTCCCTGCCCAGCAGAAAAAGCAGGCAAATCTTTCCATTTCACCAGAGGGGAGGGCAACGACCCAACGTGGCTGTGTGATGATGAAACGAGTCCACCGTTCACAGCAGCTTTCCCAAGGGCTCAACACCCTCAGGGTAACGCTGACACCCACCTAGGACTGTTCCTTGGGGATAACAGACACCATACAAGCACCCCGTTTGCAGGATGGGGGTACTGGGCTGCCAGGCTAGTACCATGGCTTCTGACTGGGTTGTCTGAAGTTCTCTGTAGGCTGTACCTGGTAGAATACACCCCCGTTTTCTCTCCAACAGCAGTGTTGCATCAAAAGAGCACCCTGAAGAACACATGTAGATGCAGTAAATGGCAGCCTGAAACAAGGGAAAGCAATTAAAAGCCCTCACAATAACTTCAAGATACTCTCAGCCTTACCTTGTTGCAGGAATTCAGCCTAAGAATCCTATTGCAAGCTTTTAGGTTGTCAGGAGCAAGCCCTCTTTGCCTGTGCTGAGCGACTTTTATCCAAATAATCCAGCACAAGTGTCTTGATCCCCTGACCCAACCTTAATTCTTCTAAGATATTACAAAAAACCACCCCACACTACTAGACTTGGGAGCGTGACATTTATTGAAGGCTGGTTATACAATCTCCCCCATCACATCCTCCTCACGATTCGGTTTCCCTAAATAAAAAGAGCATCGATGCAACAGAGAATTCTGCCCACCTCCGACTGCCTGAGCCTTGGAGCACCGAGTCATCCCCTCTTTATCCCAGGTGCCATCTGGAATAGACCAACTGCCACTTCCACTGACCTTGGTGTGGAAGAAGGGCAGGCAGCAGCAGATGGGTGTGCGGCGGCGGCAGGGGGAGAAGCAGAGATGTCCCATGTACGTGAGAAGTATTTCCTGCCGAGGAAGTATCTTCTCCTCCAAGCCTGAAATCCATCTACTACATCAAGCAAATAAATCTCTGCGATTCTCACCCCTGGGCCACGATCCACTCGATCTGTGCCTCCAGCTATCAGTGCTACACCTCACACAGGCACAGCAGAGCCTGTCCTAAGGGCTGAGATGTCCTCTTCCTCCCAGCTGACACCTGAAGAGACTGGCTGGACTGAAGAGTGAGCCCTGGGCATCCTGTAGTCCAGGACCTGTGAGTCTGTAAGGACCCTGGCTCAGCCAGCCTAAAGGCACTGAAGCGTTGTGACACCAGATTTGACACAGCACTCTCCTGGTCAGGGAGTCACCTGGGCTACCTGTTTGTCCCAGGAGTGAACAGATGAAAACTCTGCTCCTGTTGCTCAAACTGCCTGGAAAGGGGCAATTCTCAAACCTAGCTTAATGGTCAGTGGGGCCGTTCCTCTGACCGTACATGGGAGGAATGCAGGTTTGTTGTCAAGAGCGTTCAGTTTTATTTGATTTAAGATTTCAAAATGGGTTGAATTTTAAATTCCCCTCTGTTTTTTACCGAGGAGGAAATTGCAAAGATTCTTTTTGGAAAGGGCCGATCTGGTAGGTAGAGGTGATCAGGTTAGCTATAGGCTGAGGAGGCAGGTTCACTGGGGCAGCTGGAGGAGCACGGACTGTCCGGAGGGCAGATAAGTGATGTTTCGGGACCTTGAGAGCTGATAAGCGATGTCTTCAGCTGCCTCCAGCTTGCGCAGCTCGATCAAGCCATCTCCTGCAGTGGCCAACGAGTTGGCAATCAGCTCAGCTGCTTTCGAGTCTCCCTCGGCAGAGATGACGGCTGCTTTCTTCTGCTGCTCAGCCTGAAAGCACACAGTGAGAAGGGGAATAAGCAACAGAAAACAAGAGCAAAAGAGAAAGAAGGTGCTGTTGTCACATTTAAAATATAAATGCCCACTTCACCACCCTACTCTCCCAATAGGAGAGCTAAGATAGAAGGCAAGTTCATTTGAAAGCTGTATTCTCTTAGATCATTTTTCTGCGTGGAAAAAAGTTGAAAAATCGCCCTGAAATTGCTTTATCAGTCTTAAGCTCATGAAACATTAACCCACCATAGGGCGCTCCGGGTGGAAAACTCTGAAAGCTTCATGAACTTCACAGTGGAGTTAAAACCAGGTCAGATAAACACTTCTGTTTAAATCACCCTGGCTGATTGCATGCATCTTACTGCATCCACTGGATTAATTTGGGGTGTAGCTGCAGGTTCTTGCAGTCTGAACGGATGCATGTCCTCAGCTGTAGAGTGGTTCTTTAACATGAAATTGTTTCTGTGGATGCTCACCAAGATCCGAGGTTGAGCTGAGATTGCACGATGCAGTCAGTGACACTCCTCAGACACAGGCTCCTGTGCCCACACTAACAATCACCACAGAAAGCTGCAGCCACCCTCTCAAAATTCACAAAGAGCGGGATCACCTGGGTTGTAAACTCAACCCTGAACCCCATTTCTAAACGACATTTTCTCCCAAGGACTATTTCCTCCCTCTTCCTCCACAGCCATGTCTGTTCAGCATTCCAGTAAGACCGTGACACCATATTACAAGGAAAAAAAAGACCCACAAAGCCAACCTCAGGCTTTATCTATCCAACAGTCACATGCCAGAGCTGAGAACCATGTCACCATTATGACCCCAAGTGACTTTGTCATTCAACCTGGAGAGGCGAGTGAGATCTTCACAGCAAACTGGAGCAGGAAGGAGATACCAGGAACCATTTCCAAGTTTCTCAGAAGGACAAGGTACCTTTTCCACGATGAATCTGGCTCTTTCTGCTTCTTGCTGGGCTACTTGCTTCATTTCCACCGCCTCTGTGAACTCCTTGCCAAAGGTCAGATGGGTCTGCAGGGCAGAAACCAAGCAAAGGTCACCAAGGCTGACAGTTTAAAGCAGCACCACTGTGACCCACGCAGCTCCCGGGGGGAGACAGCATGCCCATATTGGTGAAACTGGAGTAGAGATGGAAAACCAGTATCCTTATAAGAATAGAAACTGAGACAAGCCTCCCCTCACGGTTTTGCAGAAACAAAGTCCTGCAAAGGCTTCAAAGAAGTGATTTCCCTCTCCTCTAAGCAGGCTTTTAAGGGAGTCCCAGAAGAGAGAGGGGCACGTACAAGCCAGATTACAACAGATTTAATTTACAAAGCTTATAGGGAGATAGAGGGAGGAGGGGAGAGCTTGAACAGTCTTAGAAGACAACACAATCCAGAGAAAACCTAATGCTTTATAGAAAAAAGGATGCTATATTTTCACTACCTCCTCATGCTTAAGCATTTTATCCCTGTGTCTCAGGGTACTTGTGGAAGAGTGAGCATCCCTAAAGCACTGTGCAGCCTGCTCCACCATCCACAGAAGCGTTTGCTCTTCATTTTAAGCATAAAAGCCTTGCAACAGCAGAGTCTGTTGACATGTCAGCACCACGGAGCCTTCAAGGGCTTGCTCAAGGTCACCGAAGGCCAGTGACAAAGCCAGAGGTACTGACTTTGAGCTGCAGTCACTCCAGGCAAATGCAGCCAGACAAATGTAGTCCATGTGTCCAAACCTCCAGCCCACCCTTCTCTGACCTTCCCTCACCAAGGCTCTTCTCTGCTGCTCTTATTTGGGCACATTCCAAAGACGGAAATCGTAAAAGGAGAATTCTTACCAAGGACACATCATCCAGAATGAGCCCGAAGGTTGCTGCTCTCTCAGTCAGGTCTTCGCTCACTTGCCTTGAGACCAGCTCTCTCTGAGTGATCAATTCTCCAGCATCAAAGCGAGCCTGGAAACAGGGTGGACACCAGTGAGAAGACAGCTCTGGAACGTGATGGATTCTCTGTGCCCTGTCTGTCTGTGCAACCCGGAACCCCAGCGTTAACCCAGTTCTCCCACAGCCAGCAAACTGGCTGCCCAGGCACATGAAAAGAGAGAAAGACTCAATGACTGTGAATGTAATTAAGCTGGAGGGGAGGTTGCCCACTTGAGTTTCTAACATAAAAGCTGGACTAAGTGATTATTTGGCAGTTCCCAGGTGGTGCTTCAAAACCCAGAGATCTTTGGTAAGTGAAATCTAAGAATAAAGGAGAAGTGAAAACCCCAGTCTCATGACTGTGACTCCAGGAGCAGAGAATGAAGAAACCTCTTTCCATCTAGAGATCATCCAAGGTGAATTGAGTCAGAATGACAGACACAAACAATTAAGGGAGCTACAATTAGTTTTTCTGGATGGCCCGTGAGAGCCTGGGGGGTGGAAAGAAAAGCCTTAGTCTGGAGCACGACATAGTCCATGCTAAAAAAAGGATAAGCAGAGCCCAGCAGCTCCCACGCTGTCCTTACCACAACAGACTTGAGGATTTCAGTTGTGATTGAGGGCAGGACACGCTCATCATAGTCCTCTCCGATACTGGTGAAAATCCGCGGTAACTGGGCGGTCACTGGTCTAAACAGGATACGCAACGTGATGTTCACGTTCTGTAGATCTGTAGGAAGAGAGTCACGAGTTTAGTGGCAAACCAGAGGGACAGGGGACATCCTGAAGGTATCCTTCCAGGGCAACTAAAGGAGAAATCATCAACAATAAATCCAGATTCCTTTTTGCCAGCAGAGAAGAGTTATTTTTACTAATTCTTTCACCGTGGCATCCAAATCCTCCTGACAGATAAGATTTAAGCTTCAGTTTGTTTGCGATGGCGGGGAATTACTTGCCCTACTGCAAAAGGCAGAGATTTTAGATTGAAAGGGACAACTTACAGGACTGAAGGAAGGATCCCTCAACTAAAAATACAGATGGAACCATTCCTGACTCCCTGCCAAACCGGATTCACGTGGGATCTCCGCGTCCAGAAGAAAACCAAATCATCAGAGCACCTGGTTCTCGCAGGGTTGCGGGGTCCCAACGCTCACCTTTGCTGCCAGTGATGACAGGAATGTTGCGGGGGCGAGAGCGGCAGTCAAAGATGATGGGTTTCTGCACCCAAGGGATGAGGAAGTGGGTACCTTCTCCCACCACCGTGTCCTGGACCCCGCGGAATCGGTCAAAGATGACAGCTCTGTGACCTGCATCAACTGGAGAAGAGAAGGGCAGGTTGAGCACGGTTCCTCTATTGCCGCCCGTCGCACCTGCACACCACCAAAACCTCCTCCTCCCCGCTCTATTGGGGACAGATAAAGCCTTTTGCTACAGGAGATTGATGAAATTAATTAGATCTTTCAGCACAATTAGGCCAAGAGGAGACAGAGCCGTGAGTCCCGGCCCCTGATCTCACAAGGTATGAAAACCAGCCCAGCAAGGCTTCCAGTCTCTTCCTCCCCCGATGCCATTAGCAATACAAGCACAAAGCAGTCAAGATACAGACAAAAATAAAAATAATATTTAAAAAAAAATATATAAAATGAACTGGAAGCACTTGGCTTCTCCCACTCACCGTTGTAAAGAGCAGAATTGACAACTCCACCTGCCACAGCCAACCCCAGGCCCAGCTTCCCAAGGCTTTCAAACACCTTCGCGGCCATTTCACACCTCCGCTTCCAGCCCCTTTAAAAAGCCCCTCCTGAAAAACACCCATTTCCCCCCAGATGGTTAAAACTCTGTGAAACCGGAAAGCTCCCGTGAGCGGGCACCCGGGGAGCTGAGAGCGAATCCCCCCGTCCCTCTCCCTCCCTAAAACACCCGCCCTGCAGCGGGGGCGCCCCCCCAGCCGCTCCTCCTCCGCCTCAGCCCCGCCAGCCTCCTCCACCTCCCGCCTCTCCTCCCGGGGCTCGGCACTGGGCGATAACCCCCCCCCCGCAAAGCCCAGGCCGCCTGGCCCGACCTTTCCACCCGCAGCTCGCAGCTCACCCCGCTCCAGGCCCCTCCGCACCCCGGACCCGCCCGGCCAGGCCTCCCCCTCCCCGCTAGGCCTCTCGCCCCCAGGACAGGCGCCCCGTCACCCGAGGCCCCACTTCCCGCTCGCAGGCCTCAGTTTAGCCCCCTCCCGGCCTACCGGACCCACCGCACCACACCCTCCCGTTCCCCAGCCCCGGGACCCACCGCGCCCCCCGGCCCCGCTCCCCTCCCGCAGCGCCCCTGACCTCCACATGAATCCGCGGCCGCCCGCCCCAGCGCGTCTGCGCGCCCACGCCAAGACGCCCGCTGCCCATTGGCCCCGCGCCCCTCCCGAGGCATTCTGGGAGCTGTAGTTCTGCCTGTCCCTTACAGCTGCCCGGCGGCTCACGAACTCCCGGCGAGCCCCGCGGCGGCCACCCGGCTGAGCAAGACCGCTGTCTATTGGCTACGCCTTCCCCGCTGCCCGCGAGGCCTCTTGGGAGCTGTAGTCCCGGTGGCGGGAAGACACGTGGGGGCTGCCCCGGGCCGGTGTGGGGTTTTGGGGGACCCAGAGGTGCAGCCTGGGGGCCCAAGGGAGGGTGGGCTGGCGCGTTGCCACCCCTCGCTTGTCACGGGAGGACAAGCGGGGGGTCTGGAAGTGGCCTTTCCCGGTACCGCCTGGGCAGGGGGGGGTGGCGGATCCAGGGTTGGGGCGGGGGGGGCGGGTCAGCGGCGGTTTCGGTTGGTTCGGGATAAGCGGTGGCGGTGCCCAGGAGGGACCCCCCCCCCCAAGGCGTCCGGTCAGACCCCTCGCCTGCCCGCGACACTGTCCCCGGGGCAGGCGGACACCCGGCCGGGCGCTTTGTTCCCTTTGGCGGGAGAAACCAGACAGCCTCCCCCCGGGGCAGCCCCCCCCAAGCCGCCCCCCCGCTGCGGACAAAGACCCCTTTTTGCCTCGCCAGGAGCTTCCCCGCTGGCCCAGGCGCCCCACGAGCAGGAGAGGCCGGTGCCGCTAGAGGGAAGCAGCACTCTCCCAGCGGCTCCAGGAATACCGAGGAAAAGGGGGAAAAAAAGAAAAAGAGAGGGAACAGGAAAAAAAATTAATTAAACTCTGTGCTCCGGGAGAATCCAGAGGAGCCACCACCCCTCGGGACAGCCCCATCCTGTCCCCTCCGTGTCCCCTTCCCGGTGGGTTTTCCCTCTGATGTGACACCGCTGGGTGCACGGGACCTCGTTACCCCCCAGATGACATCCCTGACAGCATCTTGGGGTGAAAAGGGCAATAAAGATGATGGAGGGATTGGAGCATCTCCCTGATGAGGAAAGGCTGAGAGAGTTGGGGCTCTTGAGCCTGGAGAAGAGATGGCTGAGGGGAGACCTTAGTAATGCTTCCAAGGATCTAA
>BJBW01000433.1:0-11982 GCA_004320125.1 Scolopax mira
AATGATCTTCCCTTGAAGGAAGGGACCTTCAAGATCATCCAGTTCCAACCCCCTGCCCTGGGCAGGGACACCTCCCACCAGACCAGGTTGCTCCAAGCCCCATCCAGCCTGGCCTTGAACCCCTCCAGGGATGGGGCATCCACAACTTTCCTGGGCAACCTGTTCCAGTGTCTTACCACCTTCACTGTAAAGAATTTCTTTCTAGTATCTCATCTAAATCTCCCTTCTTCCAATTTAAAACCATTGCCCCTTGTCCTTTCACTACGCTTCCTGACAATTTCCTGGTGATGATTACTCTAAATGCAAAAAAAAACCTTAGAGTGATAGAACAAGGGGATGTTCTGAGCAAGGAACAGGGTGCCTCCAGCTCAAGATTCCCTTTACATCTTCTGCTATCAGACCAGTGCTTCCACACAACAAAACACAAGGAGTTTTAACCCTTCACAGTGAGAGCCTGAGGGGACGTGGAGGGGCACAGCAGCTCTTGAAATTGAGCATCTGAGCTTGGTAATAGGACTGCAGGGTTCAAGCTGCTGCTGAAGAACTTTGAATGCAGCTGGAGCAGATGGAAAAGACGTTTACCTCAGTGCAATTGGGACGGGAGAGCCTTTCTGCAGGGTCTGAGATTTTTATTTTTATTTTTCAATCTTTACTTTATATTAAATTCAATGGGCAGCTACATTAATTCAGGCGTGCAGCTTCTAGCAGCAGTCCCATAGTCACAGGGGTTTCTCTCTGCATTAACATATCTGTGTTTAAAGCTAGGCCATCTCAGCACCTTACGGAGCGATGTACTCTATAATTTAACAGAGAAGGCGAATTGCACAAAACAAAGGACTATGGTATGTGAGAGAAGGGAAGGAAATGGATCAAGAAAAGCCTCTAAAATTACCTTTTCCCCAAAGCCTACCAGAAGAAAAACCCGTAAGCCCTACAATCTGCTCCTAGCCCCCAGCACCCATGTAAATCTGCATCACTTGGAGGTCCACTGGCAGCAGCTTCCCTTCACTTTTGAGAAATTCATCAATCCAAAGGCTGATACAGCTGTCTGAGAACCGAGGCAGACGCACACTCACGAGTACAAACATGCTACATAAAGTACCTCTGTATGGTCTGGTGGCCAGGCTTGCGGTTTGGTATAGTGTGAAAGGTGAAGTCTGTGCCATGTGAGCTGAAGCCAGACCTACAAAGTTAAAATCATCTGGTGAAGCAGGGGGTTTTTTGTGGTTTTTTGTTTGTTTGTTTTTTTTTTTTCTTGCCGGCTGTCTCCAGTTACAGCCAATCCGAAAGATTTTTTCCAAGGAAAAGATAAAATATGTCTGAATGCTGGCCTGTGACTCAGTGAGGTGGGTGGATGGCAGATACCTCAGGAATTCTTCCGTGATGATATTTTAGAGTGCACCTGTAAAGATCTACGACATCCCAGATCTAGGAATCCCGCACATCCTAAAGGAATTGTCTGGCCAAAATGTTTAGAAAAGACCCTGTTCTGTATGGTCTCTGCTGTCCTCCAGCCAGAGAGAGTGTCCTGCTGGTACTCTCTGTGCCTGGGCTCACTGGTAACCTATAGGAAAATCCTGCCTTCCCCAGCTGGTAATGAGTAAGTGCTGGAGGCACTTTCCTGCATGTATTGACGCTATGCCTTTTGAAGCTGAAGCTCCCACAGTGTATAAAGGCTGTATCCCTCCCTTTGATGCCAAATGAAGGCTGGGGTCACTGTATTTGACCTCAGTTATTCAAAGTTTGAAACGGAACAAAAAAGAGTCAGTAACCACTAGAAGTGGCCCATGAGGGCTGATCTTGTGTAATCCAATACTTCATGACAAGAGCTTCCACTGTTGCCAGAGCAAAAGAGTGTGACACACAGCATGGGCAATCTCAGAGAACTGGGGCAAGCACGTCCTTAGAGTTAAGCATCTCCTCTTCTCCTGTCTGTAAATCCCTCCAGTGCAATAAAGCGATGAAATCGACACTACTGGTCTAGTAACAGAGTGTCTAAAGCCATCTAGCAAAATGAAAATGATTGGGATTTTCTCCTTTTTTTTTTTTTTTTTTCAAAGGAAATGTCCATGCAGCAAACACTCTACAGTGTTTCCAAGGTATTTTACATGGAAGAGCCTGTAAAGGGCTCCCTTTTCCAGCCTCCTCTGTAGTTACTAGCAGTGCTGACTCTTCATTTCTTGAATCAATCATTCTCATCTGGGTGATGATGCTTCCCTGGGACGTGGCATGATGCCATCCCATTTTCCATAAGCCAGTGTGCAGACACAAAGAGTCTGGATTGCTGGCCAAGTGTTGAACAAGGAGAAAATCAGCAGGTCTAATGTTGAAATTATTGATATTGTTTTAAAGTGGCCTAGTAAATACAGTGGAATCAGCTCAGTCAGAGCAATCAACGGAGTCATTAAAGCTTAATAAAGTTGAGTGATTCATCTTTGTTGTGATATTTTCAGAAAATTGTCCTACTTAAGATTTAAGATCCTTGGGAGGGTAAAGTCTAGGCAGACGTAAGAAGAAGGGCCAAGCCTCAATTCAGCCACCTGCTCATAAACTTTTTACCTTTTATTCCTGGTAATACTGCTTTGCTCTACTGAGAGTTTCAAGTTCCAGTCTTGGTGAACACCAGAGATGTTCAAGCAGTTGCAAAGCCCACATGGAGAGTTGGCCTAGATAGTCCAAAATCTCATCTCTGTCAAACCCCCATCAAACCGAGCATCCTTGTAACCTGCCAGTGGCAAATGTCCAACATCCAGCACTTCTGGGGCCAAGTGCCGCCTACAGTGGGGACTAATCTTCTCCTTCATTCTGTCTGGCAGGTGTTTGCTTCCAAATGTTTATTAAAACTTGGAACAGCTTTCTGCCTGGAAGAGGGATAGAGCTGCGCACCTTGACTCTGGTACAGCAGATGGTAACGGTGACTGTTGTGGTGTGTTCAGTAGTTAGATCTTTCCAGAGCCTCAGGTTGCTGCTTGGCTTGGCTGAAAGACCAACAAATATTTACTTTTGAAAGAGATTTATTTGAAAGGGGGAAAATATGGCACAGGTAAATGTCATCACCAGAAGAAAGGAGCTTAAAGGCGCAGGTCCTTGTTTCTATCTGCAAGGGCAAAAAATAAAAAGACTCAGCAAGTTAGAGATTAAATTTGCGTATTAAATAAAAGGCATTGACTGTGAGCAGAGAGTATACATCGTTACTTCTGCTCAGCTGATATGCACTCATTAAGCTGTAGTGACTAATTCACTCGCAATTGTTTCTCCAAGCCCTAAATTCAGAGCCTTTCAATCTGTGCTAATGCCATACCTTCTTTTCCCTGGCATAGAAGGAAGGACCAAAACACTGATTTATTAGCCAGGAAAAACAATCTTGGATAAAACCTGAACAGTTAAAAAGTACACCTTAGATCCCAGCTAAGCATTTCAGCTTTTTCTCAGCCCAAACAGGAGTTGAGGTCATGAGAAATTTTGTTCATGGCATCAAAATATACTTTCCAAGTTTTCATGTTATCCTTGGTGATGGATCATTGAACAATTGCCCTGTATCTGTGTTTCTCTTTCCTGGAGACTTCCACCAGAAGGATTCATATGTGCTTTCTTTGTGCCTAGGATGAAACCGTATTTCTTGTAAGGAATCTGTCAGTAAGATAACCTTTTTAACAGTGAAGGTCTGCACAGTGTTCCCCAGGCAGTGGGACCAAGCATCTTAATAAAGACCAGCCAACTTCCCTGCTCCACAACACCCCAGACTCAGAGTCGAGCAGATGTCCAGAGCCTGCGGTACAAATCAGCATCGTCGTGGTGAGTCCAGCTACTGTGCTCCTTGTAACGTCCAGGGGCTGAGAGGGGACTGAAGAGCATGTGGAGTGGCTCCTTCAGACCCCATCTCAACACTTCTGTCTGTCACCCAGGCACCAGCCTGACTGCAGATTATTATCCATTTAAGGCACTTCTCTCGTGCTTTCGGGAAGTGATTCAGAGCTGCCTTGCTCTCTTCTGAGCGAAGCAGAGAAAGTATGTGGAGAAAACAGGCACCGCCTTGTTTTATTTCCTGATGGCTCCACAAAAATTGAGCTGCCTGCAAAAAAAAATGAGAGAGGATTTGGCTTTAAATCACCCTAGTAAAATGTTTGAAATCCCTAAACTATTCAGTCAAAGGTATCTCTCTTACCCAGGGCAATCAGAGACTCAAATACCTTTCTTTAGAGCTGTGCATCCATTCTGCCATTCCACGATTATCTCACGTTTGTGGTATTGGACTGATAATGCAGCAAAACGCTGTTCTCTCACAGAGAGTGTGTGCTGCTTCACCCTGAGCCAGAGAACCTCGCTTTTTACCAGGGAGATGGCATCTTTACGGGTAGGATGGAAAATCCCTTTCTGGGGCAAAAAAACTAGTGCCTGAAATTTTCAGATCTTTGTGCTAAGACAGAACTAAAATACATCCACTTAGTTCATACAGGAAGTAAAGCAGCACTTAAATGAATTGTAGTTATCTAGTTTTCCGGCGATGAGTTATATTCATTTTTAGAAAGCACTGAATTCAGAGTGAAAGTTTCTTAAGCCAGCCTCTGAACGCATGCCTTTCTGCATTTTCAGTGCCTAAATATTTGCCATTTCCCACTCAGGGATGCTGACACGGCATTAACTTTCTGCAGACATTCCCTGAAATGGCAATCTGTGAACATTCAGCAAAAGGCTTAGTCTGGGCTACAGATCAGACCATGCCTGGGCTCTGGGTGCTTGAGTCAGCAAGAGAAAGGTTTAGGTCAATTGTCCACACACAATTATTTATTTTTTTTTAAACTTTGTACAGCGTGCCACTCTGCCAACTAGTTGCAGAGTAAAAGTTGTTCTAGAACAGTTTTAGGGTTTAGATTTAGTGCCCTTCTTTTTCAAGTGTAGGGAAAGACAGCAAAAACCAGCTGAAGGTGGTAGTCCAAGAGTAGAACTTAGGATCAGCTTCTCAGTTCGTATTCAGCGAGGGGATTTGCCAGGTAGCTTGTATCCTTGGACCTTGATTTTTCTTTGTCTGACGGGAGGAACACCTGGCAGCTCCCACAATTCTGGCTTTGATGCTGTCCCAGCACATTTTGCTTTCTTTTCTCTCACTGGGAGACAGAACATCTTGTCTGAACACAGATAATGCTATTGGTTTGTTTACCTTCAGTGGGAGGTGGGTGGAAAATGCAGAATTGGGAGATTCAGCAGGAATAGCAGATACCAGCTCCCTTCCTCCCTGATAACCACCATGGAAGGGAAACAATCTTGTCTCTGTAGATGAGTAAATGCATCATGCAAAGCGCCTGGAAATCCTTGGCCAAGCAGCACAGAAGCCTTCCCAGAAGCCTTCTTCAGAACTGCCTCCCATGAGTTTGCCTGTTGTTTTTTTTTTCTTCCAAGAAGCAGAGACAGCTCTGTGTGATACCAGAGAATTTACTCCAAGAACAGAGACAATTGTACTAGGAATTGCACGGACAATATTTATATTCCAGGAAGAGATGAGAAGAGGGAGACCTTAGCAGTGCTCCTCATCCCTGCATTTTCCTGTATCCTGAGCTTCCATACAGTGGTGTCTTGTTTATTTGACACAATCCAGAAAATGTAAACAGTTAGGTTAAAATTAGATAGGAAACCTCTAGGGGAATGATAAAATAGAAGATATCCTAGACGGCTGTGCTTATGCTATATGTTCATGTAGTAAAGGAGGCACAAAGATGACCATGGTGACTTGTTTATCACTCACTAAGCGTGTGTGAACAACATGATGAAGTGACATCAGCGTGATGTGCTACTTTCCAGCGGTCTGTAGGGACTGGCTGCTCCAGTAGCCTGTGAAACCAGTTGTTTTCCTCCAAGGGGCATGTTACACCCTGGCTCGTGTGGTTTATGAAAGCTGGACTTTTGTCTTAAAGTGGCTTGGCCTCTGCTAAGAGCCAAACTCCCACCCAGCCGCTCGTTCCCTCCCTCCCCCAGCAGGACAAGGGGTGAAAATGTGAATAAAAGGAATTGTGATGTAGTAACAGGATGAGGGGTAACAGTTTTAGATTGGAAGAGGGGAGATTTAGATGAGATCTCAGGACGCAATTCTTTGCTGTGAAGGGGTGAGACCCTGGCCCAGGTTGTCAGAGAAGCTGTGGCTGCCCCATCCCTGGAGGGGTTCAGGGCCAGGCTGGATGGGGCTTTGAGCAACGTGGTCTGGTGGGAGGTGTCCCTGCCCAGGGCAGGGGGTTGGAACTGGAATGGTCTTTAAGGTCCCTTCGAACACAAACCATTCTATGAATGAGAAATCTGATGGGTTGAAATGCAGACAGGGAGAAGGCTTACAAATTACTGTCACAGGCAAAACAGACTTGACTTTGGGAAATTGCCTACTCAAATTAAAAATGTAATTGCTAATGTTGGTAGTGGGGAAACAAAAAAACCCACACTGCAAACATTGAAACAGCACCTTTCATCCCCTTTTGCCCAGGCTCAGCTTCACTCCTTCATTCCAGACTCCTCTACCCTTCCCAGGCAGCGCAGAGGGAATGGGAGGTTGTGATCAGTACAGAGTGGTTTCTCTCTGCTACTCATCTCCCTCTTGTACTTTTCCTCTGCTCTGGCGTGGATTTTCCATAGACGGCAGTTCCTGTCAGGACAATCTAGTCCTGCATGGCTCGTGTGTGGGCTCTCCCACGGGCTGCAGGGAAGATCTGCTCTGGTGCCATGGAGCACCTCCTCCTCCTCCTCCTCCTCTTCTTGACCTTGGCTCTGATGTTTCTCACTCTTTTCGCTCCCTCATCTCTCTGTGGCATTTTCAGCCCTTTCTTAAATGTATTTTCATAGAGATACCACCAGTTTGGCTGATGGGCTCAGCTGTGTCCTTCAGTGGGTCTGTTGTGGAGCCGGCCATGTCCAGCATGCAGCTCCTGACCTCTTCCCTCAGGAGCCACCCCTGTAGCCTTCTCCTACCCTACTATCCAAATCTTGCTACATACACACAGTTAAATATATGCTGGATATTGCAGATCTCCAGCCACTAGAATTACCTTGATGTACAAAGCCCCAGGAAAGGTGAGCGGTGTTTGCCCTGACCCTCACCTGTTTGCTGGGGAGAAATTCCTTCCTGCCTCTAGGTTCTGTTAGAAGGTAGTGTGTAGGAAAGATGGACTTGAGCTGAAAAGCTGGCCCTGAGGCCAAGGTGAAGTCTTGGTCACAAGATTTTTGTGTTGTTTTTTTCTTTTTCTCCATGCATTATGATTACCAGAGCCCTCCTTGCTGGTTGCTAGGCAATATTTTCATCGTGTGGAGTCATAATTTTGTGTGAGGAGTGACCTGAGCAGTGAACCTTTCAGAGAAAAAGCATGGGAAACTGTGTGCAAGAAATGCACAGGGAAGCTATGTAGTGTGGAGACAAGAGGAATATGCCAGTATCACAAAGTGAATGATGACTGGCAAACTTTTTTCCAAGTTGCCTGGCAGCAAATCTGGTAGGATGACCCAGAGGTATTTGGACCTACTGGGAGAGAAGACTTACTGGTATTTGAACCTTGGATCACTGGTGGGTATGTTTATCCTCTTACCCATCTCCTCCAATCCCACTTCCTTTTAGCCAGTTTTAGCCAAAGCTGTCACGTCCCTCCAACCACCATGATTTCCTTGACATGCTGTATGATGCTCCTCTCTTGACTGGTTCTTCAGCTGTAAGATCTTTGGGGTAAGGAGAAGTTGTTCTGATCAGTGTAACACAGGGAAGATGGTCCCGGTCGGTCTTACGACAACTTAAGACTTCTAGAAGAAGCAACATCGTAAGGAAGAGATGATTCCAAATTCCCTGTCACTCTGCACCCCCTTATCCATGCACCGGCATCTACCACATTGGTCCCAAAGACCTTGTCACCCTTAACTGCAAATTCATAAGAAGAGGAACCCAAATGTAATTTCTAAACTGAGGACACATGGAAGAGCAGCAGTGGCAAGAGAAAGCAGCCTGCCAGGCTGTGGTTGCGCAGGTAATGAGGGAAGAGAACCTGGCCCCTTTGGAACACCCTTATGCTCTTCTTTCCTCCCAAACCCCACAAATGCAATGGCACGATAGTGGCAAGGAAACAGTAAATCAGGTTGGTTTTTTTTTTCCACCCTGAGCTACAAGCTGTGTCAATCAGCCCCCTGGGAATTCAGAACTCCTTCTTCAGCTCAGCTGGAAGGATTAATGCGGCAGACTTGAGGGGGTTCCACTTCAAATCCCAGTTCCCTTACCTCCCTAATTACTTCCATGTGTATTTGTGCAAGGCTGCACGTTGTCTGGGGTCTGCAGGTGGCACAGTGACCTTTGGGCTATGGGGTGGGTTTTTTGTGCTTCACCATATGTTGCACAAATGAGCCAAGCAGTTAGAAGGCAATTGTAAGCATCCACGGCCAAGCAATCTCTTTCCGTACAGTGACTGATGGATTCTGTTTCTCTACCCTTGCTTCTCCCTTTATGCTTTCTCCAGCTGTGAAAGAAGAAGGAATTTCTGGCCTTAGTTTGTAATGTTTAATTAAAAAGAAAAACCTTCACGCAAAGATAGCTTGTTTCCACAGCTTCGATGTCAGTGCCTGTGGGAAACAGATGAGTTGGAAGTGCGTTCTGGGCAACAAAATGTAAATGAGCAGCTTCAAGCATTCTTGTGAGTTCCTCAAATCTCAGAATCAGTGGAGCCAGATCAATATGTTTTCCCATTGAATTCTGTTGTGCTCAGTGTACTCCTACTGCTGATTGTACTGCTTTCTCCAGCTCCCTTAGAAGGCCTTTCCAGAAGCCTCCTCAGATACCTTCTCGCTTGTGCCTCAGTGAGGCAGCTGTGGTAGTGGTGGTGTGAGTGCTCTGCAGGGATTCCTGTGTTTTCAGGGAAAGAGAACCAGCAGTGGGGGCAAAAATCTGCCCATCAGTGCTCACAAGGAGTACCCTGCCATTAGGGCTGGGTCTAGCTTTGCAACACCTTCTAATGGTCTTTCACTTTGAATTTAATTGGGTAACACAACAGAAATTCCTCTCTGGTTTTTGCTCTTTATCTCTTTGGTGGGTTTGATTTTTGGGGGGTTTTTTTGACAGCAAAAGAAGTAATGTCCGGTATTTTAGAGAATATGGAAAACCTGTCAAGGGCTTTTGGAGCAAAGGAAGTGGCTCAAAAGAATGGCTCATCTCAGAAGTTTGGAGTGCTGGCTACTGGTTCCAGTGGGATAATTCACATCCACTGCTTGGGGATAGGTATGTTTATGTTTCAGGCAGCCTAGAATAGAAAACATGGTAACTTCTAATTTATGTTTTTCAGCAGTTAGTTCAAATATGTTCTGCTAAGATCTCCAGTCTAGTTTTGCAGGATTTTTTTTTAACAGTTTTGTTAAAGTGACCCAAGGTTATACACTGGAAAGACATGTATAAAGGCTGTATAAAGGGAATAAATTCAGTGGCTTGGACTCCTGCTGGCATGAATGCTTGCCCCTGGCTCTTGCCTTCTTCCTGCTGTTTGATTGCCATCAAGGGAGATAAAGCTGAATGAGGAGAAGCCACTGCCCAGTGTGGCAGGAGAGACCAGCCTCAGTGGGTGCTGCCACAGGAGACTTGCCTCAAATGCCCTGCTGTCTGCATGATTGCATGGAGGAAGCCTTTTGGGATGGGCTGTGCTAGGGAGGACTAGTTCTGTTCATTAGTGTCTTTGCAGCCCTGATGGCTACCCAGTTGTGTAGACCTGCCTTGAAATTCCTGTATGTCTCACAGGTCCCCCCATGTACCTCTGGAACAGGTCCTCAGCGTACTACACAAAAAATATCTTTAGGCAAGGTACCATCCAGCCCTTGTGGCAGTCTTGGTCTAACCCTCTCACACTTGCTCTGCCTCTGATCATTTTTTGGAAGGCTTTGATGCTGCAAGGGCTGGAGCCCCTCTGCTGCAAGGACAGGCTGAGAGAGCTGGGGGAGTTCAGCCTGGAGAAGAGAAGGCTCTGGGGAGACCTTAGAGCAACCTCCCAGTCCATAAAGGGTCTCCAGGAGATATGGGGAAGGACTCTTGATCAGAGAGTGGAGCCATAGGACAAGGGGGTAGGGTTTTAAATTGAAAGAGGGGAGATTTAGATGAGATCTCAGGAAGCAATTCTTTGCTGTGAGGGTGGTTTGAGGGTCTTTGCTGACCCTGGCCCAGGTTGCCCAGAGAAGCTGTGGCTGCCCCATCCCTGGAGAGGTTCAATGCCAGGCAGGATGGGGCTTTGAGCAACGTGGCGTGGTGGGAGGTGTCCCTGCCCAGGGCAGGGGGTTGAAACTCAATGTTGGATCCAACTTGTTGTTCATTCAACTCAATGAACTTGAGTTGGAACTCCCTTCCAACCCAAAGCATTCTATGAATCTATGATTCTATGATATTAGGACAGATGTAGCTGATCAGAAGTGCGGTTTGTCCAGACTGCCTGTGATGGTACTGTGCGTGGGGAAAATGGTTTGATTCGAGGTGACACACAAGCTTTCTTCCCTAGGACTCCAACTGCGGCCTAAGGGCTCAGCAGTAGGGCCAGTCAGAAAACTGGCCCAAAAAGCACTGTCAAGGCACTGTGATAGACCATTGATACAGGCCCTCTCTTCTGCAGGGTGCCAGGCTCCCCTCTCCACAGACCAGATGGGATCCTGATGGTTCCCTGATTGTATTTGTGGGGAGGCCGAATCCAGGGAACATACACAGAGGACAGTGTCTGAGTAGATTAGGGCTGTTTCAATACATTTGTTTCCAAATGCACCATGTTTGGTTTGGGCCATGTGGGGCTTGTTTGATAAAGGAAGAACCATACTAATTGAATTTGCTGGGTCAATGGCAGTTCACCCCAAGGGGGGTAGGGCAAGGACTCTCCCGCTATTAGGCAGGAAACTGTAACAGCTTGGCTTTTCATCCCGGCAAAAACATGGGGGTCCTGATCCCCTGGTGAGCCTCACATGAGGGTGGAAAGTCCCCCCCACTTGAGAAACTATATCTCAAAGGTTTTTGCCTGATGCAGGAGGATGAAATGAGCTCAGGCCGTGTGTCTGAGCTGCCAGCCCAGTGTGGTGGCAGTGAGGGAAGGACCAAAACTGGCTGAAAAAAACCCCAACAACCACGTAACCATCTCAGAGCCAGTCCCCTCTCCTGGCAAACCTTACCAAAAGGAATCTGGTGAGCAGTGGCAGCTCCCCTTCCCAGATCCCCTTAGCACAAAGTCTCTGTATCCCAGCACTAGCTGTGGAGTGAGCCATGGAATGGGAAAAAAATGAGGCAAACAGGGAACATAAAGGATGAATGTCTCTCCCGCAGACTGGAGATGGGATCACTGAGACTAGAAGCAAGAGGTGATGCAAATAATTATTACAAAAAAAATAATCAATGAGAATAGGAGCTTTTCATTTATCTACTGGAAATCGCCACAGGCTATGTTCAAGGGCAAAATCTATAGCTCTGCATGTGCATTCTAGTGGGGAATATTCCATCTGCCCCAGTCACCTCTCTGAGTAGTCCCCACTGTCTTCAGGGGAGGGCAATAACGTTGACTGAGCATGACTCGTCTCTGATGCGATTGCCCTACAAATAGGAGGCGAGTGGAGGAGCAATGGGGAGTCGCTAATTACTTCCACAGAAGAGAAACCCGTGATGGCTTTGACAGCTCCTGGAGCTGGGAGCAGACTCCCGCTGCCTGGCACACCTCGTGTCAGAGAGCAGCTGGCTGTAGTCCCACCTCTATCACCACCACCATCAGCACTCTGGGAGGACAGGGAGAAGTGGGAACACATGAATAGGGTGACACTTGATGGAGTAATTGCCCTCCTGGTTCAAAAAGGACAGGGAACTGCTGGAGAGGGGACAGCAGAGGGCTACAAAGATGATGAGGGGCCTGGAGCATCTCTCTGATGAGGAAAGGCTGAGGGACTTGGGTCTACTCAGCCTGGAGAAAAGAAGACTGAGGGGGGATTTGATCAACACCTATAAATACTTCAAGGGAGGGTGTCAGG
>BJBW01000434.1:0-27424 GCA_004320125.1 Scolopax mira
ACCCTCACAAGAAAGAAGTTCCTCCTCATGTTTAGATGGGATTTCTTATGTTCAAATTTGTGCCCATTCCCTCTTGTCTTGTCCTTGGGCACCACTGAAAAAAAGACCTGCTCTATCTTCTTGACACCCACCCTTTGAGTATTTATAGGCATTCGTCAGATACCCCTCAGCCTTCTCTTCTCCAGACTAAACAGACCACAGACCTAAGTCCCTCAGCCTTTCCTCATCAGAGAGATGCTCCAGGTCCCTCATCATCTTTGTAGCCCTCTGCTGTACCTTCTCCAGAGGTTCCCTGTCCTTCTTGAATTGGGGAGCCAGAAATGGACACAGTAAATGAGTCCAGTTTTTTGGTAAATTACCAAATAACTATTGGTAATTTCAGAGAACTTCTGCGAGGACCACATGAGGAGCCATGTCAGTGATCCGAGGCAAAATCTTCCTTGCCTTGGAGTTGGAGCCCTTATAGACCTTTCAGATTCTATCAGGCCTTTTCTTCTCCTCTGATAAAACAGGACCATTCCTGTTCATACATTTTCTAGTGTCTACTCCTAAAATTTCTTAAGTAATGCAGCTTTTGACCAGAAAGAAACTTTTCTTTCAACAGATATAGTTACACAATGCGCTGTTGTCTTCTTACATCTTATTGTTATTCTGCCAATGTTCAGTATGTCTGCTTAGGGGATGTCATTCTCCTTTGTCATTTCAAAGGTATATTACCATTCACTGATGCCCTTGGCAATCAAATTCCTCCCCTCAGAAGCTGTGAGTGCAGCAGCAGTTTAGTATAAAGGAATGCAAGTACTCCTGAAAATGGCATTTAAAAAAAACCCATTGAGTTTGCAAAGTCTAACAGTCAGAAGTTAGAAAATGCCAGAATTAAGGTTTCCAGTGCAATCTTTATTTAGATCCCCTCTGCATATGCCTTTATAGTCTTTATAGTCTTAATAGTCTTTAATTACAAGATCAAATGTTTCCCACAGGTCCCCTGCCTCATTTAGTGCACTGATTGCATGGTAGCTATTCAATAGTGCTTTTCATCTTCACCATTTATTGCACAGTCTCACATGCTTTATTCTCTAAATGCCATCCAATATCTTCCACTGAATATAGAATTAAAGGCCAGTCAACTGCATTGATAATGCTGAGCCTTAGTTCTTAGTGAATCCAGTAACACTTATACCTGCCCTGTGAAGTGTTACTGCTCCGTTTTACACGTGGGAAGCCAAGGCACGGGTGCGCTATTTTGAATTAGCCTTGGGTGTTCAAGCCAAGCCAATTTGCTGTGTGATATTAATTTTATCAGCCACCAACACCTGCTATATATTTTTTAGTAATCTGCACTTCAGCAACTTAGTCACCGAGTATCAAATTTGGTACCCTTAAAATGAGGAAGCATCTGGAAGAGAGGGGAACTGATTTTAAGGAATAAAGGGTCCAGCCCACCTGTTAATAATCAAGTCTCCTTCGCTGTTGGAAGTAATGATCTCAATCAAATGTCATGTGGATAAATTGTGCCAAGAGGGGGGAAAGAAGGTTTTGCCAGAGGGAGAAAGGGAAGGAGAAGCAGGTAGAAACTCCATACTAAAGTCTTCAAGCCTATAATGGGACAAAAGGGAGTGTTTTAATAGGGATTCAATTTAGAATAAAGATTCAGTAACACTGTAAATGTTCATGAAATTATTTTTATGTAATGTGCAATAACGAGAAAACCAAGATATTTTTTTTTCTAAGAGATAAGAATTTTATATCAGCAAGACCACGCAACTGTAGACATAAATGTATCAGGAACTATTGATTTTCTTCTAAAGTAGTTTGGCAAAATAAGATACTAGAAGTTTCAAGAAGGGAGGAGAAGAAGAGGTGCTAAAAAACTAAGAACTCAGAAAAATAGCAGAGTGGTAATTGTGATAATGAATTAAAGACTATTTTTTAACCATCATTGATATGTGTAATTGAAGAGAAGGAATGAAATGTCCTTGTTTTATGTACAGTCATAGTTTAAGGCTGAAGCTTGTCTGGCTTCCTGTTGACTGGAAAAGGGGAAATATAACTATTTTACATAAAATTTTCCATTTTAAAAATGGAAAAAGGGAAGATCCTGGGAACTACAGGCTGGTCAGTCACACCTCTGTGGTCGAGAAGATCGTGAGCAGATTCTCCAACAGTATTGGTAGTTAAAGGAAGAGCAACTGACATATTCCACCTGGATTGTGCAAAGCTTTTGTCCCACACGACATCCTGGTCTCTACATTGGAGAGACATGGATTTGACAAATGGACCACTCAGTGGATCAGGAACTTGATGGATGAGCATGCTCAAAGCTCAAAACCAGTCATGGGGGGTGTGCCTCAGGGGTCAGTACTGGGACCGGAGCTCTGTAATATCTTTGTTGGCAACATGGATAGTGGGACAAGAGCGCACCCTCAGCACCAAGCTGCGTGGTAGTCAGCACACTGGAGGCAAAGGATGCCGCCCAGAGTGACCTGGCCAGGCTTGAGATGTAAGTCCATGTGAACATGTTCAACCAGGCCAAGTGCAAGGTCCTGCACCTGGGTCACGGCAATCCCAGGTACAAATACAGGTTGGGCAGAGAATGAACTGAGAGCAGCCCTGAGGAGAAGGACTTGGGAGTGGTCATGGATTAGAAGTTCAATAGGAGCTGGCAACGTGTGATGGCAGCCCAGAAAGCCAACCCCATCCTGGGCTGCATCCCCAGCAGCGTGACCAGCAGGGCAAGGGGGGGATTCTGCTTCTCTGTTCCACTCTGGGGAGACCCCACCTGGAGTACTGTGTACAGATCAGGAGTCTTCAGCACAAGAAGGACATGGACCTGGTGGGACAGGTCTAAAGGAGACCATGGAGATGATCTGAGAGCTGGAGCCCCAGCTGTGAGGACAGGCTGAGAGAGTTGGGGGGGTTCAGCCTGGAGAAGAGAAGGCTCCAGGGAGACCTTAGAGCCCTTCCAGTCCCTCAAGGAGTTCCAGGAGAGATGGGGAGGGACTCTTGATCAGGAGTGGAGGCACAGGAGGGGTAATGGTTTTAAACTGAAAGAGGGGAGATTTAGATGAGATCTCAGGAAGAAATTCTTTGCTGTGAGGGTGGTGAGAGCCTGGCCCAGGTGGCCCAGAGAAGCTGTGGCTGCCCCATCCCTGGAGGGGTTCAAGGCCAGGCTGGATGGGGCTTTGAGCAACCTGGTCTGATGGGAAGTGTCCCTGCCCAGGGCAGGGACTTGGAACTTGATGATCTTTAAGATTTAGAGTCTTCCAACTCTAACCATCCTGTGAATCTATTAATTCATTCCTGACTATCTGGCTAGTCTGGCTGTCTACATGTCTTTCCTTTTGGGACCTGAAATGTGCAGCGAATGATGTGACCTCAGGAGGTTATTTGTTAAGATTGGCTAATCCTAAGAGCAAATTCAAAGCATAACAGTGGATTCAACACCACGAAGGGTCTATTTATTCACATCTCTTGTGATGTATCACCCAAAGTTTATTGGGTGATTATTAAATGAAATCTTGCTTCCTGGCAATCTCAGTTTTTTTCTGTCTGTGTTCTGGTGCACAATTTTTCATTCGCAGAGTTTCCCTTTCTTCAGCTGCCTGCCAGATTGTAGGTCTTGGTGAGATCAAAGTAAAACTTCAAAGTAGCCAACACCCATATTGGTGAGACTATACGATATTTTTATTATCATCTAGCCTCTTTGCCACAGATCTAACTGGATTTATAATTCTCTGTGATCATACAAAAATCAGAGTGATAGCACTCAAAATGTGACAATCCAACACGATGGTCAGCCTGTATCCTTTTCATTCACAGATATATTATACTTGAGCTATTGGTCTCAAAAGCCAGACACAAAATTAACAGCACTGCTTTTGTATGTGGGATGCAGTGAAACATGAGGGCCAGCAAATTTTAACTCTCTTCTTGCTAACTGTTCAGTTTAACACTGAGTTCATTGCCCCAGAGAAAATGTTCCCTTAACTACACTGTATGTTTTTCTCCCAAAATGCTGGTGACAGCTAGAGAGGGCATTGCTCCACTTGCTGTGGGCTCAGCTCCTGAAGTAGGGTATTGAACTGAATGTCATCTGTTTGTGCCCTAGTGTAGGAATTGCTGCTTTCGATATTCTTGGACAACATTTAGCTGCATTGATGAAGTTTGGATGAGCTATGAACCATGGTGGCCTCTGTCAAGAGGTAGATAGATATTAACTGAAAGGTATAACTGAGTTATAGATACTAACCTTTAAGTTCCATAATTGTCCCATAGCAGACACCACAAAAACTTAATGCAGAAGTGAAGCTTCTCTTCTTGTTCCAATTTAAGCGAATGTTGCCTCTTTTTAGGGAAAGAAAAATTGCAGTATTTTATAGGTTTTAAAGATACAAGACTTAGTTTTACTTTATTTCTGAGGAAGTTCCCACTTTTGTGTTGTGTTTGCACCAAATTTCCTAAATCTGCTGCTTTTTTAGACTATAATAGATTGTGTCTACATTTGGCTGGTTTTAGTCTCACCGACTGAACTAGTAAAAACTGGATTCACTAAACCTGGAGTAAAAAAGATGCAAAGGGCAAGATGAAATGAGGTGCTCTCAAAGTGCCATTTAGTAGTTAGTTAGAGTATACACTTGATCCACAGGCTTCCGCATGGTTTTACCAGGTCTTTTATTGCCTAGTCACTTCTGGATAAATGACAAAAGCTATGTCTTGAGTGTACATGAATAATATAGTAGTATTCACTGTACGTGTTCACTCATGCCTCACAAATTCAAAGAATTTGGCATTCTTTAGTTTTCAAAACTGTGTTTTTCTAGATGGAATTTCAAAAAACCTTTATTTTGCAGGAAAGAATACAAAATACTGTCTAAAAAGCAAGTCAAAGAACATCAGATGCACCCCAAAGCAGTGCCAGTACCTAAGTATTTTGCAAATGCAGGACAAATTATGTATCTTTCTGATGCAGCATGAAGCAATTAATGGTTGTTAAATGCTCAGAGAGTGCATTTTCCTGTTGAATGAAGGACATCATTTTACTTGGGTGTCCATGAAGTGCAGTCCCAAGGCACAGGTACATCATTTCAGCAGCATCCCATTTTCTTTCAAAAAATGGAACGAGATAGAATTATACAGTCAGATCTCAGAGTCATTGGTAACTTTTCTCTTTGAAATGTTTTCTCTTATTCAAAGTCTTGTCTTTTCATGATTAAATTATACATACATTTGTAGCAATAGGATGCCTGTCTCCAGCGACACTGTGGAATGGATAGACTTTCACCAGCTAGCAAACCTAAATACATCTGTGCCAAGGGAAAAAATACTGCACACTTGAGCTATGACAGACAGAACAAACGCTCCTTAATTTTCTGTTGGAGGATTTGCAGTTTTCCACTTGAGTTGATGATGCTGAAATGAGGATTTACACTTTTTGAATATGACATAATTTATGAAGAAGACACGCAGTAAATAATTCAGCTGGAGTAGGTTTAAAATTATCCCAAGCTCAAAAGGTTTAAAAAGTAACTTCTGTCTTCCCAGGAATTAATGAAGCTGCGTGGGCTTGGACGGATCTCAGTGATGACTGAATGACCTCTTTTGGAAAGGGCTTTTCGTGTGAAGAGCATATTATTTCCCCTGATTGGAAAGAGGCCCTTCCCTTCCCTTCCCTTCCCTTCCCTTTCCAACACTTCCTCTCTCTCTCCCCAGCTCTCTCATTCTCATTGCTCCCTCTGACTTTGTTATTATTCTACCTCCAGCCTCCTATTTTTTTTCCAAGCACCTCTCCCTGAGACACCAGGTCTGAAACACAATGGAAAATTTCATGGTGCCAGAAGGACTTACATGTGTTCCCTTATAACACAACTGTACTTTTGTTGATGTGGTTTTGGAGGGTCTTTTTGGACAGTGGGAAAAAGACCATCAGGAAATACAGTTAGTAGGATACGGGGCTTTCAGTCTGCACTTTCTGTTTCAAACCTGGCCACAGTTATGGTGTGCCCAACACAGGGCAGGCTTAACGGGCTAGGATCAGTTCTTAGCAACCGAAATTGTGCATCCCCTGCAGTGCTATTGCAGGTTGGGTTTTTTCCAACAGCAGAACTCTATGCCACAAAGACCAGAGATGAGGATTTCAATCTGACTCACAATCCCTGTAGCTGTTTACAACAGGTCAGCTTAATGACCACCAGGACTGTGCCTGTTGTACCCAGGACATAGCTACAATTACCTCAGTTTCCAGGGAAAAAGGAAAAAATCATATCTTTTACAGACAGCAGATTTAAAAATGGGCTGCTACGGGTTTCTTTTGTGTTCCCCTAGAGATACCCACTGACATCGTGTTCTCATTTCCAGCGGATGATCTCCAGTAGCAGGGAAGGGGTGACCTTAACAGAGGAGTAAGCAACATATCAGAAGTGACTCATCAATTTTGTGAAGCATTTCCCTTCACAGCCGTGATACATCAGCATAGGAACTTTTTTTAAAAAAGATTATAATTAATTTGTCAAAACAGAGTCAGATGTCATAAAACTCTCTTCCTCTCTTGTTAACATGTGATGTATTTTACAACCCATTTAGAACATCCCACAACATTCAAGATGTGGTTAGTGATTTTTTCATTTATATAAAAAAAAAGAGTTATAGCCTATGTTAAATGAAATGCAGAGTGGTCCGATACCATGGCAATGAGAAAGTCAGTATAAGGGTTACCAGGTTAAGTAGAGCATTCTCTAAGGAAAATCTTTAATAAAACTGACCAGTCTCTCAGTAGTTATGGCTTTCATAAAGGATGCTACATCTAGTAACCAACAGGTTTAGCCTTATAGCCTAATCTTTCATAATAAACTTTGTGGACCTGTAAGCAATCCAGATGAGTCCCAAACTATGGGTTTTGGGGGTTTTTTTGGACTCTTTTAATTATTGAAAGACTAAAAGTCTATAAAATGTGAGCTATCTTCATTAATGCTAAGGGGGAGAGATCTTCCTTTGATCTTCCTTACCCCACTATTATAATGTTAGTGGATATAGTGGAGTAAACTGGATATTACTATGTCCCTAAACATATAAGCTATTAGCTAGCAGCACATATTTTTAAAAATTAGCAGATATTGTGATAAAGACTGTAAGTTTAAGGCTGCAAGTAAATTCTGTACATGAATATACACTCTCCACCTCCAAATGACAGACTATCCCAAGCAGGACAGAAACCAGAACTGAGACGATATAGTATATCCTGGGTGACTGCAATGTCTGTGAAAGATGCTCTCTGAATATTTTTTACCCTTTAGGCAAGTGATTTTTCTGCTCCTGGAGAAGGCCCTACCCACAGTTTCTCATATTCTGAGTATTTCAACACTTCTCATTTCAGTCAGAGAATGCAACTCTCCTTTTCAGCTGACGTGGAGATGATGGGGAGTAGAGGACCCACTGACAACTGAGTATTATTTACTCCTGAGAACACCTGTGAAAACTTGCCTTTAAAATGCTAAACCAACTTGAAGGTTTGCATATCTGCCCTAAAATTGTCATCTCCTCCATCTCAGAAGAGCCTCTCTGTGGGTTGGTCCCATTTCTCCCTGAGAGCAGGTGCCAAGTAACTCTTTTGACTCTTCCAACAAAGACTTGTAATTCCCTGCAGGTTGCTTGAGACTTAAGGTAAGGTTGTTGAAGCTCTCAGCTTGCCCAGTTTTGTGTACCTTTTTGCCCTAGGTAATCTCACATTAATTACCTTGTGTTTGTGTTTTGTTTTTCCATAATCATCCTCTGGACTGAACTGATGCATTCCTACCAAAAGACTTCATGAGCAAAGTTACAGTAACTGCTCCCTACTGCCTGTATCTCTGCTAGCATTCAGAATATCATCATCTCCAGGCATTCTGAAGTGAAGAGTTGATAGCTGTCGCTGCCTATTCTTGTGCTGTCACAGAAAAGCCACGTACCAGCTTTAGAAAGCTGTGACAGATTTGAAAGTGCTGGTGGGATCCTGCTCTAACACCATTTTCTGCAAGGGCTGTGTTCCAAGTCAGTGCTTTCATCCCCCAGTGCTGCCTGGCATCAGGGCAGGAGCCCTTCTGCCCGCTCGCAAGGTAGCAGGCGGATTTTTATAATTCTTTTTATTATTCTTTTGCATCTGAAACAAATAATAGATGTGCTCTTTCCACTCCAGGAATCAGAGTGCAGTTAACTGCGGTTTATAAGCTTCCAGCATATGATGTTTAAAAGCCATTTGGATACATTATTCATCTCTGAAGGCAGTAGGCCAGCCCTCTAAACTTCACTCGTGGTTGCGTGTGTGCTTTTGTGGAGGTGAGACCTTTTTTTTTGTTTTTTTCTGACCCTAAATAGGAAGATGCTAAAGTTACAATGCATTTAAATCCTCATTATATATGGTATTAATAAATGTGCCACTAGGACAGTCTGTTTTGTTAAGTAACTTCACTAATCCAAGCACATTATGCTGGATTTATGCTGTGGAGGTAAATCTCTGGGGAAAACAATGAAATGACTTAATGTAGAACATCTAGATTTATTGTTGCCCCTGCTTTTGTGTCACAGATAAAGGGAGAAGAAAACGTAAAGAAATAGAATTTGCATCAGAATGACTGCGAGATGTTCTGTCATTGGTAGTGCAGATGATCCTTTCTAGATTTTTCCAGTATCCCCAAACATCCTTATTTCATCATAGTTTCAAAGTGACGCCCCCATGATAAAAAGGCCGATTTCTAAATGCTAGTAAATATGCATTGACATTCCAGGAGCATAAGGAGAGCTTTGGTGCTGCAGGTCACCAGCTTTCCCCATCAATCATCCCTTAAAGTTCCCTGAAAACACCCCTGAGTTTCTGCAGGTGGGGAAGGACTGCAGGACTTCTTTGTAGGGAGGTCCTGTGAAATGCAAAATGGTTCTTATAAGAGAATGGGTGATGTACAGATTGAAACTCCTGGATATATCCAGGGGGACTCGAATTAAGGAATTTGTCATTAAAAAGCGGGTTCCTATCATTTGGGACTCTTGGATATTATATTATTAAAGTTTCTCTTTCACAGACATTTATGTGAAACACAGAGACAAGTTTCTTACACTGCTTTTGCTTTATACGCGGGCCCTGTAGGCTCAGACAGTACTGGCTCCATAATTCATGTCTGGATCTGTTCAGATTTCACATCACAGCTGAATTGTTCAGCTGGCACCCACACAAAACATTAGTAGCCGGCCGCACTGTCTGCCACCAGGTCACAAAGTAGGGCTCTACCCTTTCAGCCACAGCAAAATGTCTTCTACAGTTGTTGCTTCCTGCAGTTATAACCTCTTCATAGATTTCCAGATATCAGCAGGTTCAACTAAAGCCAGGGCCTGTCAGGCAGCTTAGATGCAGCAAAGAAGTCATGGCTTCAGCTTGTTCAAATCATTACATTTCAGCAATAGTTAGAACCCAAAGGCAAATATTCATACACTGGACTAAAATAAAGGAGTTTTTCTCCCCACTGCCTCTTCTCTGCTTCTTTTCTTCTGTGTCTCCCAATTTGGTGTTTCCAGACCTGCATCATTTACCATTTCTGTAACAAAGTTGTTTTCAACTTGTCTTTGACTGCAACTCAAGACATTTCTTTTGACTGAGCAATAAAAACATGTTTTCCTGAATCAAGCAACCAACCCCTTAATTGTTATTTTGATAATAACCCAATCCTGATATCCTCATAAGTACTTAGGCTGTCCTTAACTGTCCCTTTAGGAACCACCGTAGGCTTTGAGAAAGGTAGATACTCAAACTTAACACCAACATCTCTCCTTACAATTTTTGAACTGTTTTCTCATTTTTGTTTCCATATATTCTCAGCCACCTCTGTGTGGTGATCACATATTGCTGAAACCCCTTGGCACCAAAAAGCATTGAAAATGGCCTTTTGCGTACTTCTTTCTTTCATTCATTGGGTACTAGTCTCTTAGACTTTGAAGTAAGCTCTTGAGAAACAACAAAGTATCCTGTGCTCTCTTCATACCTGGTCAGGTCATCCAGAGTCTTGGGTTTTCCCCTGTTAAGCTCTTTTCTATCAAGTTCTTTGTAAAAGTGATTTCAATGCCAGCCTGAGTGGGAGACCAACAGCCCTGGAGAATGATGTGCCTTCTTTATGTTCAGAAAAGGCTGAGCACCTGCACTAGTGGAAACATTTCCTCCTGTAGCCCTTCATCCCCCCTGATGTGCAGAGACCACCTCCAGGCAGAAGGAACCCTGGTTTTCTGTGGCTGGTCTCTGGCTGGCATTGAAGGCACATTGGCAGCACGGTGTGAGTGAAAGTTTTTTGCAAAGGAGCTCAACACTCAGAGCCATGCAGGTTCCTTTTGGCTCCTGACACGTACACTCCTGAATTCACAAACGGAAAAAGGGTAAGTTGATCTTGTTTTATTGTGTGGTGTGAACAGCAGTGTATTCAATAGCAACTGCTTCCGCCTTGTACCAGTATACCCAGCCTTCTATTGGTTTGTTGAACTACTAACATTTGCAGACACATTCAGGTCTTATAGAGTAAGCACTTTTTTCATCTTTGGAAGCTACCTAATTCCTACATTTCGTGAGATTTTACCATAGACCTCAAATACTTCAGCTAAATTACAGAGAAGGCTTAAAATACACCAGTATTTGTTACTCACTTCAGAGATTGCAGTTGTTGCTCAAAGAGTCTGCGTCACGGGTCAGACAATGAAAACCCTCTTTTTAATGACTTAGGCACTTCTTAGTATAAACTATTGCTTTGTAAATGAATACTGGAACTGCAGGGGGAGAGAAGATGTCCTGTCAGCTGACATCTTGATTAGCAGAGAGCAGCCAGTTGCTCACTGTTCAGCCTAGGGACTATTTCCAAGGCTGCCTTCTCTGACACCAAAGGGACTACAGCCCAGCATGTCTCCACTCATACCAAGCCTTACAGCCCCTGTAAGGAAATGTAGAGTGACAGCAGATGCGTGGATAGGACTGGAATTCTGGAGGTGTGGGTTCTTAGTCTGACTGTTCTCAACATCTCCTGTGTCATGCTGGATACATCATTTTTAGTTCTGTACCCCTCATTGCTACAGGCAAGTTAAGTTTGTCAAATACTTTAAGGTACTTGAAGGCCAAACCCAAGAGTGCCTCTAATTCTTGCATGGAATTTTCTTTGCATTTATAAAGTACTGATTTTCTTTTATCCATTTATGTTGTGGGAACATAATATGTATATATCTTTTAATACACCATGAAATAAAAGCTTTCTAACATCTGGTTTTTGTCAATGGACTACTAAAAATTACACATAGCATGTTTCTTTTTGACTAATAATCTAATTTATGAGATTGGCAGAGATTGAGAATTCCGTCTCACAGATAATGCTTTGAAATTATGGTTTGGGATTGGTTCAAGACAACACTCTCCCAGTTGTTTGAATTCTCTGGGAAAGGGGCTGGAGCTCTGACTCCCATGGTCTTAATGGAAAAGATTCCCTGGGAGGCGCAGCCCCTGGAAGGGACATGGGTATTTAAAAGATAGTTTAAAATATTTGTGCCTTGTCTCTCTGTACAAAAAGGAATTATAAAAGTAGTCACCATAGTGGAATGTTTGTTATGTGATTGTCTGAGATCAGGATACCTAAAACTGCATTTTCTAGAAATGGGAATTGCCAATGAAAAGCATAATATTTTCAGAGAAAATGAAAACATACTGATTCTGTTAGCTGTTGGGGAAAAAAAAGCACGCCCAGACACACTGGAACAGCAGGTAGTAGGAGCACGAGCGTAAGACAACCATCGGAAGAAGCATATTTTCTTCTTGCAAGGTGGCCCCATTGATTTATGTTACCACAGCGAGGTGGTGACATGACAAATGCTGCTGCCTCTGAGGATGATGGTGTGAGCAGGGCTACTCGGGCCAGGGGGTGGGCTGGCTGGCACAGGGGCCGCTGGGAGGCAGGGCTGGGCTAGCAGTGGCCCCACCTGACACATTACTCAGCCAATTGCTTCTTGTCATTTTATGTTGTTAGGCAGCAGGCTAGCTCCTGCTTAAATTAGGAGATGAATTCCCTTACAATCTTTTTTTCAGGGTTTATGGATTTGTCATCGAGATTTCATGGCTCCTGTGGTGAATTGCCATGAAGGCATCATCCTCAAAAGAACAAAGAAGAGCTTCCATATTTGACCAGTTCTGAAAATAAAAGGAGAATTTAACTAAAGTGAAGTGACTGCTAGAAGAGTATTTCTTGCTGCGTCCAGAGATACCTCTTTTTGCTAATCATTTTAAAGCTGGACTTCCCCTTTGACACAGAAATTAAGGTATTGGTCTGCACGTAATGAATATGACATCATGGCCTTCAGTCACAGAGGATGGTGTCTCCTACATGTCTCAGGCCTGAGGCAACATTACATTTAAACATAAACACGGGTCTGGAAGGGTGGATCTCTTGCAATCTGGCCCCGGCTTGAATATTTGTTCCCTTTTGTGGTTTTGGTCTGCTCACCACCAGTCATTATGGCACACTTTCCTCAGCTATAAACAAGATCATACAACTGATGAATATCCAGACCAATATTAATAATGTCAAAAAGGACAATGTTGCTCAGATTGGCATTACACCTTGTTGTAGACACCATCACTGCAGCTTCACTGCACAAAAAGCAGCTCCATCATGAAGGAGCAGCTTTTTTATATTGTGGTGGGCTGACCCTTGGCTGGACACCAGGTGCCCACCAAAGCCACTCTGTCACCCCCCTCCTCAGGTGGACAGAGGAGAGAAAATATAACAAAAAGCTCACAGGTCGAGATAAGGATAGGGAGAGATCACTCACCAATTACCATCATGAGCAAAACAGACTCGACTTGGGGAAATTAATTTATTACCAATCTGAGTAGGACACCAAGAAATGAAAGGTAAATCTTAAAAGACTTCCCCCTACCCCTCCTGTTTTCCCTGGCTCAGCTTCACTCCCACTTTTCTCTGAGGTATGGAATTACAGAACGGGGCAGAACAGGGTTATGGTGGCATGGAAATACTGCTGCTGGAACTTTCTGTGTATAATGATCACCTGAGTGGTAGTTAGCAGTAAATGGACAGCATTCCCACTCTAGCTCACTAGATGAAGCTATGTAGCAGTTCTAGCTGATCCAAATTGAGTCTTTTGTTTTCTAAAAATAGTCAGTTTTTTAAACTGAATCATCTTCGTGATTGCTGCAAAAACTCATATGCAAAAACTTTGTGTATTCTCAAAAATTTGGGAAGTGATTATTCTTTATCATATCTACATTCGCACCAAACAACAGTAATCATTGGCCATTGTTTTTTCTCTGAGGCATGTTGTTCTGGCAGTAATGTGCCGCAGGCGAGAAGAAAGAGAGAGAAGCTTAGGTGACAATCATGTGCCTTGATTACTTGTAAGAAGATAATGAAGTTCATGAGCAGCTCCTAAGATGAAAACAACTTGTTCCCGCTGTCATTTACAAATAGTAGACGTATATAGATAAAATCACAGCTGAGATAGGAATGCTATGGAACATATAATAGTTTGCTATTGTGATGCTGCTTTTAGGCATTTGTGTGTATCCAGGATACTCTGAACTGCTGGGAAAGAGAGTGCATTGATAATATTAATATTACCATATCATTCTTGCTGCAGTAATATGAGGTATAAGCCCAGGTTGGGTTCCACTCTGTTATTCATACTTCAGCAGCTTTACAATCCAGTGAGGGGTACACTTGCTTGTTAGATACAAAATTAGTTCTATCCAGTGATTTAATGTTTTCATATTGCTCTCATTGCTTTTCATATTGTTTTCATAGTCAAATCTTCACACTAATCATTTGCTAGGTGAAGAGTATGTTGTTGGTGTCTTAAATGTGGTCACTGGCTTTTTTGTTTACAAGGGTGGTAAGTAAAGCTTTTAAAAAAAGGAACACAAAGAATTAAACTAGTTTTACAGTTTTCCAGAGATCTAAATTGAAAAAAACAATAAGAAAAATGTTGCTCAAACAAGAAGACCAACCCAATTTTGTTTACAGTGCTTTATTACAAAGTTCTACAGCTTGACACATTTAATTTAATATTCTTTAACAAGGGGAAAGGAAAGATGTGCATGACAATATTCTGCATGGAAAGTGCTTTTGCATTACTTTCAAATAATTACTGCTGAGAGGAGAAGGGAGAAAACAGAGAAGACAGCCCAGCCTTTTTACATTTCTTTTGTTAATGTAGTGCTTCTAAACTAGAAAGAGAAAAGAAGAGAAAGAAAACAGACAATTTCTTTGGCTTTCAAGTGAAATATTCAGTGAGAAAAGCCTGAGATCCTGTGTCACAATAGTTATACAGATAGGCTCACCAAATCACACTCCGTGTCAAGGTGGAGAGATTACCTTGACTACTGGCACTGGGAGATAGATAACCATCACCAGGGTGTCAGCAGCAAAGAGAGAAAGAGAGCAACTGCAAGGATATGCTCATGTAGAGGAATTTCGCCTTTCTATGGATAGGAAATGAGTTTGAACTTTCTCCCATGGAGCATTTCTCTCTATCTGCCAGAGGAGAACCCTGCATTCCCTCGGTAGGTCTGCAGGATGTCTTACAAAAAGGGTTATGATAACGTGGGATGGGCAGCAGCCCAGGCTGTGGAAAGACTCTGGGGATCACACAATCATTGGGTCACACTGAATGGGGAAACTGCTCACTGGTACAGAGTGTCTCCCCAATTTCTGCCAGTTCTGGGCTCGCTAGTTCCAGAAGGATAGGGAACTGATGGAGAGGGGACAGCAGAGGGTCACAAAGATGATGAGAGTCTAGAACTTCTCTCTGATGAGGAAGGTTGAGGGATTTAGGCTTTTTTAGTCTGGAGAAGAACAGACTAAGGGGGAATATGATCAACACCTATAAATACTTAAAGGGTGGCTGTCAGGAGGATGGGGCCAGTCTTTTTTCAGTGGTGCCCAGGGACAGGACAAGAGGAAATGGGCACAAACTTGAACATAAGAAATCTCATCTAAACATGAGGAGCAACTTCTTTGCTGTGAGGGTGGCAGAGCCCTGGCAGAGGCTGCCCAGAGTGGTGGTGGAGTCTCCTTTTCTGGAGACTTTCAAACCCGTCTGGACACATTCCTGTGCAACCTGCTCTGGGTGGACCTGCTCTGGCAGGGGGTTGGACTGGATGGTCTCTGGAGGTCCCTTCCAACCCCATGTAATTCTGTGATTTTTGCCATTATGTTCAGAAACAATACAGCTGCAAAGATCAATATCAGAAGACTGATAGTGCTCATCTACTTGCTCTCTATTGCATTTTTGACAGAGAATTTTCAAACTCTTTTGTGTGGTAGATGAATGGAGGATAAGACAGAAGCAGAAAGCAAGAAGGAGAGCAGGCAATGGCTGTGGTGTATCCTCTGGGTACCAGTAGAGCCAGGAGCACTGCTCTTATCTACCCAGCTTTCCCCTACAAGATTTCTCAACACTAGTAGTCACTGGCAACAAATGAGGAAAACTTAGGATAGACAAAGCATAGCCTCCCAGTGTTTTGTCAGTGGGTCTTAAAACCAGGTCTCCAGAACACCACCACCTTGCCTAAGTCACATGAAACAGGACTCTCTTGCCACCTGGGACTACAACAGAGAGTACTGTAGGAGTTTTAAACTGAAAATTTATAAAAAAAAGGTTAAAATAAGACACCCAAGAGGAAAAGGTCAAATCTTGCCTGCTTTCCAGTAGCAATATTCCTTTTGAAAACTGACAATTTCACTTCAGTAATGGCCATATAGCTCTCTCATATAGCAGAGAATAATAAAGATACAGAGACGCACAGGCAAACAGGTATAGGTGGGAAGCTACTTTTCCAAGAAGAATGACAGGTTGTACAAGAGGAAAAAACCCTCTGTGATGTAGATTTACATTTCTGTCCTGCTAATAAATAGGCCAATGAAACAGCTGACTGCTCCCCTATTGCAGATGTGGGAGTTATTTACTTTCTAATCCTTTCCCTCTTAGCCCTGGCTGGACCAGAATGAAAATCCCTGGCATTAGGTATCAGAAGGGACGGAGAAAGCACAGGAACCAATTTGCAGGGTTTCACTTGACTAGTTTTCTTCATTTGACTCCTATTAGCTCTGATAATGTATCCTCACCATTAATCAGCCAGGGAAAGAAGAGGTGATGCCTGGTTTTTCACATTTGTGGGAGGGTGTATGTACACCACAGCAACCTCATTGGAAAGAAGGAGGTCAGTAGATTGAAGTGTCTCCTTCAGGACTTAAAAGGCACAAAGGCACTGACCCAGAGCACTGAGACAGCTGTCAGCAGGCACAGAAGGTTTTGAGAGAACATCTGAAATAAATATTTGAGTTAGTGTATTACGCATGAGTTATTTGACTTCAGCGTAAACCCTATGGAACAAGTCGATTCCTGCTATAATCCCATTTAGAAGCAGTAGGACCAAAGGGACTCTGGGGGCAGCTGACATTGTTGGGACTGTGTGTCTTCCAAGTCATGAGCTTCCCAGCACAAAACTGCAGTTCAGAGCAACCTAATGACTCCTGGGATCATATCAGCAGCTGCTTCTGGAGAATTCATGTTCTCCCTGTTCCTGGCTCCTCCTGAGGAGAAGAAACAGGATCTGGGCTGAACAGCCTCTTGTGCCTTGTACAATAGAAAACAAATTGCTGATGACCCTTTGCAGTTATCAGAGCTTCATCAGTATGAAGCTTGTATAATGTTGCTGCACGTTGTGCCAGTCACTAGTCAAGTCTGACAGCTCCTCATTGCTGGATCATTACACAGAAAAGTAAAAAAAAATACAAAAGGTGTTGGTTCATTTCCATGAGATTTGATGCAAATGCATAATCACTAAAGTATTTTAAAAGAGTAGTCAGTAAATGGCAGTCGAGTTGGTTTCCATAGCAATGATGTCGACAGCAATGACAATGAAATTTGAGGTTTTGTCACACAAAAATAGAGATGTCCATGGTGAGTCAGAACAAAAGTCCAGCTAGCCCAGTATCGTATCTCCACCAGATGATTAGGGCAGAATATAAGAGCAGGGAAATTGCAACGTAATGTATACCAGACATACACTAGCAGTATCCATGGGTTTGCAGCTCTGAAACACTCTGAGTTAGCAATGGTGTCTTTGTTTTCAATGGTCCTTGATGGATTTTTCTTCCATGAGTTTATTCCATTGCTTTCTAAGCCTAGTTATTTTTCTGCCCTAGCTGTTTCATTGTCTGCCACTTCCCAGCACTTCAAAACTCTTTACCAATATATATATATTTGAGGAAAGAGGTAGGCGAGCCAAAACCCAAGGTGTTCCAAGACTCATAAGTCCAAATTTAAGCTTTTTTCTTTTGTTAGTGGTTAAAAGCTGTCATAAGAGACTTGCCCAAAATACCTCTCTGGTTACTAATAGAACTATGAGCAATCAGGCCTGACCTAGAGCAGCCCAAGGACTCCCCGAAAGTTAAGCTAAGTCATAGGGATACTCTGCATTTGGGTTATTCCCAGAAGCTCTAAGCCCCTTGAGGAGAAACAAATAAGGCGTCATGTTGAACTGGACTCTGGTGATGCATAGATCTTCTCCCTTAGGAATGATATTTATCTGATCCAAAGAGATACCTTCTCTGCTTCATTCCTGCTGGCCCTTAAACCTGAGCCAAATCAAAATGAGATTGTAGCATCTAATTCAGTGCTTGTCCTCTTTCACTAAGACCCCACATTTGTTCTCACCTACTTAGAGAAAGAATTGGTTTTTTCAACAGCTGTATTTTAACCAGAGGAAGTCCTGAGTAACCATGTGGAGGCTACAAGGTGGGACAAAATATCACTGCAAAATCCCAAATTTAAATATTTTCTAATGTGGTAACTGGGAAAAAAAAAAAACAAACTGGAACATTAGCTGTTCCTGAGTGAGCAGCTGCAGCTTTTTTAATGAGTGGATGTATAATAAGTAAATAACAAATATCAAGCAGTGAAAACAAATGTCAGGTATTTTATTCACCTACACTCGTCCTCATTATTCTAAAGCTGTTGCACTAGCCTAGCTCTTCAGCTCTCTACATTTTCATTGTGACTACCTGCAACTCACAGGGCTTCCTGATAGATAAAGTATATATTTACAGTAGCACTGGGTGAATAAGTATTTTCACTGTCGTGTGCTCACAAATGTCCGCTATAAGGAGAGGTAAAGCCTTCTTTTTCTTGATCTCACCACAATCCTTCTTTCCATGTGATTACAAAGATTGCTGTGATTATTTCAGCTGCATTGCTTATGAGAGATACTGGGGGGGGCGGGGGGGGGGGACGGGACACGGACGGACCAGGGCTTCTTTTTATTTATGACCCTGATTTTTATAACTTTGTACATTGAAAGATTCTCAGATTTACTTCAGGTTTTGAAGAGCCTGACTTGCAGGTACAGTCTCATGGGACAAAGCCCATCTGATGATTAATTTCTCCTGGACATGTCTGTAGACATGCCAAAAATACAAAGCATTCTGTGAGAAAATCAGCTGTTGGTTTTGTTCCATTCAAAGACAAAAGACGGAATCAAATTTGTAAAAAACAGTAAAACAAAACACAGAAACATCCATGCCACATTGTGAAGTTCAAGCGTGGAAGTCCTGTGATTAGGAGAAGTAGAAAATATTTGATGCTTTGGTCTCCGTCTCTTTGAGAGTAAAAAGTAATAAAATAATTTTGCTTTTATGATGCCCAGAAAGACATCTTTTTGTCTAGTGCAAAAGGCTTTGAAGTTTTTATTCTTTTTTTTTTTTCCTGCTGGATATGAAATTACCACTTAGAGTAATTTAGCCGACTGAAAAAGGTGTATGGTTTAAATATTTATTTTCTGTTATGTCTTTTTCAAGTCCTCAGACCCCTGTAGAACTGTTTAGTTCAGGGAGCTGCTAAAATTGAGCTATGCAGAAAGTACTTACCTCTGTGTAGCTGCTTTTGCCTTGATACTGGTGACCGAAATTAAGGGTATACATCTACACTAGTCATTCATGCTGAGAATTAGTTGCAGCATCCTAAAACCATCCTTAGATCCTTTGGAGGCCTAGAAGAGGACAAACTGAGGATTTCTTGTTGAGACTGATAATACTTTTTAAGAGTAAAGTATTTGGGGACTGTCAGGATAGAAGTGATCTGGATCTCGTATGAGGTTATTATCAAAGTGAATACAGTCCTGCGTGTGATAGCAGCAGTGAGCTGGGGCAGAGCCAGCTCTGAAACACAAGAGGAAATAATGTCTGCAAATTAGAACTTAGTTTCATCAGTAGAAAACTGCAAATAATTCTTTACGCTGCAGCTATTGCAAGAGACCTTTTTATAAAAATAAAGGGAAAAATAAGAGAATTGCCAGGAACTCGGGAAAAGTTTGAATTCCCACTTTCATTTGGGCAAGACAGTTACAGCCTGGTATTCAAGACCTGATGCTTGGATGCCTGCAGATCCAAATAGGTCTCCCATTGTACACCCTGTCTATTTGAATTGTAAACTTCCCAGGGATGGAATTACTCCTTGTCGTGTGTTTTTATACTACCTGGAAAAAGCTTTCTAATTTTGATCAAAATCTCCAGTCATTGTTCTAATGAAAATATCTGTAATTATCTTCAAGGGGACACAATCCAAGTGTCAAATTGAAATGCTGAAATGGATGTCGTGGCAGACAGCCAAGCAGAACACCAGGACTGATCTGATGCTCACGGAAAGTTTCTGAGCCATATCAAGAATTTTTCCAGGGATTTTTCTCTCTTATATTTACACTACCTGTTCATGTCACATCTCTTTACTCTGTTGCCACCATCTTTGATCACTTTTTTAGATTCCTCTCCTCATCTTCCCATGTTTTCTCACCACCTTTTGAGAAGAAATAAAGCTTATTAAAGGTGATCGTTTAATAAGGCACACTGAATATTTGCTCAGTTAGATGCAACCTGTCACCAAGATCACATATATTTCTTTGCACCATATTCTATTCCCATTCCCATTCTTCCTCAAGGTTCTGGTTTTGTGTTGTAAAAGCCAGTGACTCTACCACAATTTTGTATGTGCAGTGCTTTCTCAAGAAGCCTAAGTTACTTATTACAGTCAATATGACACCCAGGTTCTCTTATCAGGCATTTGAAATTACTTAAATGGTTACAATTATAAAATAAAAGTATTATTTTTAGCCAGAGTATATAGCAGTTTTCCCTGGATTAACTTTGGAGGATTGTTGGAGCACTTTTTAAAGATATTTAAGCATTAATATCCCTAGCTAAACGGCAGGAGATGTGGTAAAATCTCAGGAGAAATACTTGAGGATGGGAGCTTTGAAAAGCTGAACTGATTTGAGTGGACTAAAAACTAGAATAAAAGCACTGAATTTCTTTTATGCGAGTCTGTGATGAGCTGGAACAACAGGAATGAGGACAAACACACCATGTTTGCCTGGAAAACTGCGAGGATGTAATGTTCAGCACAAGCATGTAATAAGGCACATGTATTTTCTGAGTGACTTATATGCAAGATATTAATTGTATTGTAGTTCTGCCTGAGTAATGTAGACAATAGTTTGCATTATTACTTTTAATAGAGACTGTGTTTAATTGCATTAAACACAATTATATTTCAGTTCTGACTGAGCAATGCAGACAATGGAATTCATTATAACATTTTACAGAAAATGTATTTAATTTTCTAGTAAGTAATCTCATTGAAATTTATATTGTCTACTAAAATATTTTCAAAAAAAAATTACCTTTGGCTGTAATAGTTTTGCAAAATAGAGCTGTCTCTATTCAATTAAGTTAATTTCCTTTCAAGCCAAACTGTGGGAAAAAGTTATTTACTTTAAATTTTATGTGGAATTGTTTCACATTTGATCTAAACATTACCCATGTTTTATGCTCTAGTTACAATCTTTCTGTATAACAAGAAAAACAGAAGCATCCATGTTTAGATATGTTTACACAAAGGCTTTATTATCCAGTTCAGTGAGTGGGACAGAGAGACCTGTACAAATGGGTTTCCTTCCCACAGGTAAGAAGTCCACAGAAGAGAAGAAAGTGTACCCCAGGTGTCATCATGTGCCTGAATAGTGCCAGAAATCATGGAATCACAGAATCATTGAATGGTTAGAGTTGGAAGGGACCTTACCAGATCAGGTTGCTCAAAGCTCCATCCAACCTGTCCTTGAACCGCTCAAGGGATGGAGCAACTCTACCTAGATGCAGAAGTTTGGAGGGTCCAGATATCTTGTACGTTAGACACTAACTGCTGAGACACATATATATTTATACACATTATTAAAGAAATAGGTTGATTTAAAGAGAGCCCATTTACATGGCACAACTCTTCATGGGCACAGAGACAACTGTGCTCTCTGTCATCTAGGTCTGGTAGCAATGTCCACATGGATTAAGATGACTTATGACTAGAAAGGAACACATCTAACCCTGTGTTCTTGCACTGGGGCTGGACTGCACAGTCCCCCCATCTGTGCAAGAGGGACAGCAACTCAGAATTAAAGTAACTCAGGCAAAGAATAACATGAAGGTAACATGACCATGACTGGTTTTACACTTCTGATTTCAGCAGAATCCTTTTTTTTTAACTCGCTTTCCACCCAACCACTTCTCCTCCCACCACTTCATATTCTCCGTAGAAGGAGAAAGAAAAAGCACAGGAAATGTATTTTCTTTAAAAAGTAATTCCAAAAGATAAAACCCAAAAATGTAATTCTGAAACCGATGCATTTTCTTTCAGTAGCTCTCACAGGGGCACTTTGAGAATGAATTCAGAAGAGCATTTTCATTATGCTGGGATCAAAGAAATCAGAGAAGGGAAGGCAATGGTTTATAATTATTTTATTTGTAGTTTGGGAGGATCAAGGACTTTCTGATGTGGATCAGGACCTCATTGTGCTGGACATTGTAAGCACAGAATGAAAAGATGATCTGCGTCTTATGGAATTGATTACTGCTGTCAAATTTTGGCAATAGCAATATGAATCTAGCTTTTGCTAACTTACGTGCTACATCTTTTTTTTTTTTTAGGAGCTAATGATAACTATCCCTTGTGAATCATTACAGCTATTTTTCTTTCTTCCTATTATGAAATTAAGCCTCCTGAATTGGTAGGGGGTTTATGGGCAGCAAAGGTTACTAAGGAGGTTTGGGCAGGGGGGGGAGCAGAAAAGTGGGGGATTCCCACTTATAATTCACATCTTGCTTCTGCTTGCATTGCAGTTCCCAGGACTTCACATGCTGACCAATTTATTGCTAGAAAACTGATTCAAACTTGTTTTTAACAAAAATCTGTTCTAATTATATAATAATAAAAAAAAAAATCCTAAAAAGCTCAGCTTCTTTCTTCTTGGCAGGCAAATTCTGACAAACAACCCATGAAGCAGAAAATTACTTTGGATGGCACGTCACGTTCATAGCCTGGCTTTTATACCTGTCTTAAACTTTTGGAAAAAAATGATCATGCATAGTCATCCTTGACTTCAAGACATAAGGAAATTTCTCTTTGTTATGAGATAAAATCTGGCTTGAGCTTCTGATAAAATCAGCAGAAATTTTACAAGTGAGTCTGTAAGGGAGGAGACCAGGGTCAGTAGCATTTCTCCTCCACTGATCAGTTGTGTAATGCAGTGCCAAAGGCAGAGAAAAGAGTTTTCTCAGTTGGTAGGAAATGTCACAGAGAAGAAAACTGGCAAATGGGATTTAGGTGGCAATGGCAGTGTCAGTAACAGGGCCACCAAAGAACATAGTGCAGTTAGTAGCACTGGAAAGTCCAGGGCTACTGGACAATATTTTGTCTCACTCTGTAGTAAAGGAGTGCTATCTACTCAACAGCAGCAGGGAAGCAAAGTGTGAGGAACCCAGATTCTGAAATAGCCTTCCCTCCTGCTCTTCTCACATACAGCCACCACTATGGTGGCACTTTGCAATGGAGAACCATGGATGTCCAAATCAGCAATTACCATTCATGATGGACTCGCTCTTGGGGCTCCGTTCTCCATGTAACCCTGGAGCCTGGGCTGCAACAGTGAAGACTCCATTAGCGTAACCCTGAGGACCTGGATCTTCATTCTTTCCTTCCTTCCAGCTGCCTGGCTTTGAACGTCTCAAAAAGGAGATAAAGATTGCTTTCTGGTCCAAGCCCGTTTGAAGAGAAAAGGCAGAGCAGAAGACAGCTGCTGGCAGTCCCAGGCTACGGGAGACAGACAAACAAATATGAGAGACTTGCCTGCAGTACCTGAACAGGTCAAGCAACATGGGAAGCATCCTGAAGGCAGTGGTAGGTTGGAGAAATCCCAGATCTCACTGTTATAGTCTTACAATGAGGAACTGAACTTGATGACAGGCGCAACTCACACCTCCGAGCACCACTGCCTCCTACTTGGCCAAAGAACCATTCTTAAATGAAAGCCAAACCATCTCCTAGAGCTTTGCAGCAGGGCTGAGATTCTGAAACAAATCCAAGCTCCACAAAATGGAGAAGAGTGCTGTGGGATAATGTGGCTCTAGGGTAGTTTCAGAGCTACATAATCCTCATCAAAATCAAAAGTACAGAAGAAAAGAAAGCAGAAGAACACATGATACAACAGGAGTCCAGGAGAGGCACATGATTCCTGAATTCCCTTTAGTAGAGGGACTTTTATCAGGGACTGATGAAATAGGATGAGGGAGAATGGTTTTAAATTGAAAGAGGGGAAATTTAGATGAGATTTCAGGAAGCAATTCTTTGCTGTGAGGATGGTGAGAGCCTGGCCCAGGTTGTCCAGAGAAGCTGTGGCTGCCCACCCCAGGAGGGGTTCAAGGCCAGGTTGGATGGGGCTTTCAGCAACCTGGTCTGGTGGGAGGTGTTCCTGCCCAGGGCAGGGGGGTTGGAACTGGATGATCTTTAAGGTCCCTTCCAACCCAAAACATTCTATGATTCCACTCTTCTATGATTTCAGTTTCTCTCTTGGATTTGGCAGAGGCATTATAAATAACAAACTATTCTAGGATTTCTCTCCACAAACTACAGTCAGTGCACAGTGAAGGTTTCAAAACACTTTCTCGTAACAGAAATAGCTTGCCCTGTTGTCCTTGGCAGTGGTTTTCCCTTCTCTATATCTGCTACTGCAGTGTTGTACTCCTGCACTGGTATTAACAGCTTGCAAAGTGCTACAGGACCATTCAGCTTGCGAAGAGCTATATCGATGCAAAATATTCTTCAATGAGTAAGAAGTAGACAGTAAACACTATATTGATTCAATGCCTCACAAGGTCTTAGAGGAATTAATTCAGATAGGCTTGGATGTGAGCCTTTGTTGCCTGGACTGAAAGCTGGCTGAAGGCTTGTAAATAAATTGCGGAGATTAATGGCACTGCGACTTGCTCGGAGTCTTCTCAAACACATTTTCTGGGTGCCTGGAAACATTAGGTACTTATACTCACCACACTCTTGGAGTCAGGAGTTACTGTGGGAGGTCACCCCATTTCACAGGTGGGAAACAAAGAAGCCTGGAGAGTCTTTGCAACGCAACAGTCAGGATTTTGGTATAAATTCAGATCCCACCTAATACCCTAGTTGCAAGACCATCCTTTCAGACAAATCTTCCCCATGTGTCTTTGGAGATACTGATATTAAATCTGCTTCTACCTGTTCTATATCTGTTTGGAATTAACATATTTCTCAAGCTTTAATAACAGTTAACCCAAAAATTAGTGGTAGTTTCTCTCCATAACATTGTCACACTTTCTCGGCTCTTTTCAGTCATACAATATTTAACATTATGACATAAAGCGCATCTTATAAAGCTTCTTTTCCATAATAACATTTTAAAATAACTAGAGGAACATCAGAATAGCAGCACCTGACTGTGACCAACACTGACCAGAAGAAGATGATGATGGAAAGAATATGAAAGTGAGGCAAGTGTATACCCTCCCAGAACATGGTACAGAGACCAAAGATTAAATTCACGTTTTAGATTAATAGGCCTTGGTTTGCCTATCCTATATTGTTTTTCCAGCCACTTTTTAAACCCTGTTATGATTTTGGTTGCTTCATTCTATGACAGTTTAATTACACATTGATTAAATGTTTGCTTTCTTTTACTTCAAGCTTATTAGGCTACTTCACTTTATAATCTCTGTTCTTGTGTTATAAAAAACAATGCATAATCGTGGCCTGTTCACCTTCTTCAGGTCATTTCTGAACTTATGTTTTGCACATACTCTGCCTCTCTATTTATGAGACTATGTTCTTTTAAAACAACAGACTTTTGGACAAGAGCATCATCAAAAGATTTCAGGAAATCAAAATGCACTATATCAAAAGGATGATACATGCCCAACTATCTCGGATGGATTCACAAAGCATAGATTACTGGATATTGCCTTCTTTTTTTAAAGAAAAGCTTTGCTGACTCTTCCTGAGAATGTCACATTTATCCATGTCTATTATTTTTATTCTTTATCATAGCTTCAGTCAATTTACTTGATAAGAAAATCAGACTTACTTGTTTGTAGACTTCACAGCCTGCTTATTCCCCACCCGCAGACATCCCACAGGTTCCTTTTAGAAGTGGGCGTTAGGCTTGCCACCTGCTCTTTCTCTGTTATGAAGACTAATTTATTCAATAGTTTGCCCGGAGCAAGTAGTGGTTCAGCAGCAATTTCGAGAATTCTTGGGTTAATACCATCTGTTTCTTACCGTGTTTGTTATTACACATTTTATTGATAAAAAACTGTTCTAAAACCTCTTCTGCTGACACTTCACTTCAAGACAGTTCTTCAGACTCATTCCCTGTAAGCAAAGGCTTCAGTGCAGTGTTCTCTCTGAGCTCCCATGTGGTTATGAGTAATGTAAGCATCTCTTCTAGCCTTTCTGCAGCAGTCACAGCATCCTCCAGTGCTTCTTCCAGAGCTCAGCCGTCTGTCAGCCCTACAGACATGGGAAGGATGCATGGTTTTCATGTGTTTTAGAGGGACTTTATTAACAATTTCCATGCCTTTAGCAGCTTGCTTCTCAGAATCAGTTTTGATAGTGCTTATTATGTTTTTACATTTCACGTATTAGCGTTTTTATGCCTTTTCTGGCATAATTTTATGACTTTTCTGGGGTCCCCAATTCAAGAAGGACAGGGAACTGCTAGAGAGGGGACAGCAAAGGGCCACAATGATGATTAAGGGCCTGGAGCATCTCTCCTGTGAGGAAAGGATGAGGGACTTGGGTCTGTTTAGTGGAGAAGACTTAGGGGGGATCTGATCAATGCTTACAAATACTTAGAGGGTGGGTGTCAGGAGCATGGGGCTGGTCTTTTCTCAGTGGTGCCCAGGGACAGGACAAGAGGAAATGGGCACAAACTTGAACATAAGAAGTCCCATCTAAACATGAGGGGGAACTTCTTTCCTGTGAGGGTGGCAGAGCCCTGGCAGAGGCTGCCCAGAGAGGTGGTGGAGTCTCCTTCTCTGGAGACAGTCAAACACCACCTGGACACGTTCCTGTGGGACCTGCTCTGGGTGGACCTGCTCTGGCAGGGACTTGGACTAGATGATCTCCAGAGGTCCCTTTCAACCCCATATTATTATATGATTCTATGATTCTGTTTTGCAAATTTGGATTCAATTTCTGGTTTTTTTTACCTACAATTGTCTGTTTGACCATTTAGGTTATTTTTTGATAAGGATAAATATTTACTTTGAGGTTGCAATATGGTGTCTTTAAATACTCTTGAAGGCATTGTACTCTTTTGATTAGTCCCCTTCATCCTTTAAAATAGCTTCCTGGTTACCACCTAGTTCCCATTTTGAAGTTATATTTTACCGTAGTGATTTTTTTTTCACTTCTATAAAGTAGCTGAATTTGAATACAGGTGGTTACTGCTCTTTCTTTTGAAAACAGTTGATTCAAGGGGCACTCATCAGTGATTTCTAAGAACATAAATTTTGCATCGTGCCTTTACCTTGACGCTTGGCTCGTGGGGACAGGGGCGGTCTCATGACAGCTGTGTTTTCAGCCCTTGCAAGCTCCCTTATCACTCCTAGTATTGTACGGTCATTGTTCCACACCTGGACCTGTGGTCAAGTCATCACTTCATATTTTCCCCATTGAAACATCAAATTTTGATGTGAATAATTTCTGTGATGCATATTTAGAGATCTTACTTTTTAATGTTAATTTGTCTTAACCACATACACCAATCATAAAGAGTTTTTGTCCCTATGCTTTCTTCAGCATAAAGCACCAGCATAAACCTCTAATTTGCTCCTTGTTTTTCTAGTGTACCACTAATTATTATCCTTTCACCAAGTACCTAATATCAACCATCTCATCTATAGTTCCAGTTTTTCCACGTAACCCAATTGTTACTTTTCCCAGTGCTGCTGTTACCTCTATGAACATGTGCCATCAGTTCCACAACAGTATCTCTACGAAATTGTCCAGATGA
>BJBW01000434.1:27579-49095 GCA_004320125.1 Scolopax mira
CTTTTTTCAGTGGTGCCCAGGGACAGGACAAGAGGGAAGAGGCACAAGCTTCAACATAAGAAGTTCCACCTAAACATGAGGAGGAACTTCTTTCCTGTGAGGGTGGCAGAGCCCTGGCAGAGGCTGCCCAGAGAGGTGGTGGAGTCTCCTTCTCTGGAGACAGTCAAACCCCACCTTGACATGTTCCTGTGGGACCTGCTCTGGGTGGACCTGCTCTGGCAGGGGGTTGGACTGGATGATGTCCAGAGATCCCTTCCAACTCCATATCATTCTGCGATTCTGTGATTTCTTCAAAGATATTGTTTTCCAATATGTTCATAACCATTGACAATCATTAGGCTGATAATGTGCAATGACTTTATGCCAGGCTAGTATGCCAGTGGTTTCTTTGCATTTGACCACATTTGTGTGTGTCTGGTCTCTTGCTGTAGTAGAGAGGGGTTTCTATTTATTCTACATTTCCTGAGTTTCGGTTAAAGCCGGGTAATTGTCCACAGTCACCAATTCTGGACAGGCTACACACTCATCCTTCTTGGTCCAGGTGGGCAGGCCCTCTCTGTAACACCACCAGCATGGACATGGTCAGATGGTGAAGCAGGCAAGGAGTTCCTGTCACAGGAGTTTACAGAGACACACACACACAGGTTCCCCTTGTAAGAATCAACTTACAGTCCATGTGTGACAAATGCACATAATATCCTCTCTACACAGAGGTGCTGAACCTCCACGATGTGACGCCGAATCTCCAGCAGAGGCAGCTTTAAAAGTTTTAGTTTGTGCAATGCAACCAGAGGGACTGTAACCAGCAAACAATTCACATTTTCCTCTGGTATTCAGCCTTAGTGTGATAAATTCAAACACCTTCCAAACCGAAGACACAATGTGTAGCGTTTTATAGACATTCCATGTTCTGATGGTTATTATGGGGTTTAGTGGTTTTACCTACAGTATCTTGGTCTTTTTTTATGCAGCTGAATGAATAGTTTAATAAGTGACCCCAGGAAGAATCTCAGTTGTTGCACTGGCATTGACAGATCTTCTGAGTGGGATGATCACATCCAGAGGCAAATGCTGTCATAAACAGTGATTTTATGGAGCTATTAAGTGCACAAACCATTCAGTCAGGCCTGTAGCACAAGTCAAACCTCTTTCATCACAAACACACCTGCCCTCATGCATTTGAAGACTGTAACAAGGAATTCAAGTCTAAGATACTTTGAACTTTCATTTTTTTAAATATTTTTTTGCATTTAGTTCTGTGCAGTCTTGCATGCACATAACACCTGAGAAACCCCCATGCTTTCTTTGTGCTAGAAGATAGGAATTCCCTCTTAATCTGAGTCACTTGTTGTGAGAAAGAGGAATTCCCAGAGCCTCGCGCTCTCTGATGGCATACAGCCCCCCAACAGAGGATTAAGGAGGGTGACTAGTGTCTGGATATATTTATTGCTTTGCAGAAACCTATTAATTCTATTTGATTAATTGAATATTCTATTTGAATAATTGAAAAGGTATCAGGAAAATGGTTGGAAATTCAGTTTTAGAGAAAGATGGCTCATAATATGCCAGCAAGAAAATGACTCCATGGTGACCCAGCATGCTCTGGAAATCATTTCTTTTAAGATTTCAGAGGAGGTTGCAAGTTCAGGCTATGTTAAAGCCTGTCTTCCCATTTCTGATAGATTATCTTTAGGAGTGCACACAGGAAGTACATAAGTACATGCAGATGAAGGCATTAAAGGTGTTTCTGGATCTTCATTGTACAACTTAAAGGTACAAAATCTGTAGAATTCATGAAGAAAAACAGGCCAGGGAACAAGAATGGAGAGAATAATATTGCGGACATACAGAGTCTGGGTCATTTCCTTGCTCATCTTCAGCTTGATGGAGGAAGGTCTGCAGTAAGTGAAGGATGGGTCTGCTATAATGAAGCTGTCGGCAGTAACGAAAGTCGTTTGTGCATGGCCTACCACACTAAATTACTACTGACTGCCTAAGATGGAGCTCTCATCAATCCAAACACACCTGCTGGGCAGGACGATGTGGACCATGGGGTAAGATGTCATTATTCTCTCAGGGACGCCTCTGCTGGTTCTTCATCATCGCACGTCTCTCCTCTACATGAGTTATCATTGATCAAGTCCTGTTATTTCTTCAGGTATAGAGCCATGGTACATACAGTAACACCATTACTCTTCCTTGCAGCTCACATCCACCTCTGAATTATTTCTTCCCCTTCCAAATGAGTTATTGTCCAACATCTAAGAATCTAAGCTCTTCTTTTTGTCCACTTGTGCCCTGAATATCAATGCTGGAATATGAAAAGGAATACTCCACTTAAATCTGTGCTTCCGAGATTTAAGCCGCTCACTGTATCTTCACTGAAACGGGACTGGACCACTTCTAATCAGCTGAGGCTCATGTAAAATTTTTTTGTTGAGCAGGCCCTGAAAAAGAAGTAAATCTGAATGTTACCTGTCTGAATGCAAGGGCAATCATCAATGTAAAAAAGCAAGGTTAGACACGTGTGTAGCAGACAATTGAATTTCATCACCACATCCTTTGGCTGTAAATATCAGGAAAAATCAATAATTGAGAGAAGTATTTGTTCAAAAATAATTCTCTGGAATTAATTCTCCTGTATAGGAGAGACGGATGGTATGTTGTTTACATAATCAGCACTCTCTAATTATATTTTTGTGATGAACTCGTCACACCTTGACATTTATTTTACATCACTTCAACTGTATCAGTCTCAAAATTAAAAAAACACTGAAGTGTTTACCCCTGAATCTGACTCTTCTAAGTTTGCCTAATCCCGGGTACTGTTTCTTCTGTAATCATGAGAGAATTCGCATTTCTTAGATGTTTGATGAATAAACTTATGTTCAGTGTTGTTGGAACATCAGTTATCATTTTAGCTCTGTACACAAAAACCATCTGCTTAGTATCATCTTCAAATGATCTGTCCTGCAACCTGTGCTCCCATACTCAGGCTCTGTGCAGACCCTACCAGGTGGGCCAGAATGAGATTCTGGGTTAAAACCGCAAATGGATGCTACGTCTGTGTGACCCCTGTTTGTTACTTATACATTTTCCACAGTTTTCTGTTCATTTGTTCAGAGCTGCATTCAATGGATAACTCCTATTTGTCAACAATTGAGCACTTTGGTCTAAATTTTCTACCCAAGTCGCGCTTTCTCTGTCTGATGAAGACCTGAAGTGAAGATGCCAAAAGAAAGCCTGAAATATGCTCTTTTACAGATGTCAAAACTGATCAGAATACTAGTGGGGTTATTTTGGTTGCTCACCTTAAAACTGGTAATAAGTCATTGACTTTCTTAAGATATTGGGCAGAGCATGGAGTACCCAGATCTGTTCTAATTTCTGTATCTGTCATACATGCAGAATAACCGTTGTCTTCATATAGAAGTACAGTAGGTGAAAAACATGATGATCATGAACCAGCAATGTGCCTTTGAAATGATGAAGGCCAATGCCATTCTGGGGTGCATGAGGAAGAGTATGATCGGGTAGAGGGAGGTTATCCTCCCTCTCTCCTCTGCCCTGCCCTGGGAGGCCCCATCTGGAGCACTGGGTCCAGTTCTGAGCTCCCCAGTTCCAGAAGGACAGGGAACTGCTAGAGAGGGGACAGCAGAGGGTCACAAAGATGATGAGGGTCTAGAACTTCTCTCTGTTGAGGAAGGCTGAGGGACTTAGGTTTTTTTAGTCTGGAGAAGAACAGAGTAAAGGGGAATATGATCAACACCTATAAATACTTCAAGGATGGGTGTCAGGAGGATGGGGCCAGTCTTTTTTCAGTGGTGCCCAGGGACAGGACAAGAGGAAATGGGCACAAACTTGAACATAAGAAATCCCATCTAAACATGAGTAAGGAACTTTTTTCCTGTGAGGGTGGCAGAGCCCTGGCAGAAGCTGCCCAGAGAGGTGGTGGAGTCTCCTTCTCTGGAGACATTCAAACCCCACCTGGACACATTCCTGTGCAACCTGCTCTGGGTGAACCTGCTTCAGCCGGGGGTTAAAGAAGATGATCTCCAGAGGTTCCTTACAACCCCATATCACTCTGTAATTCTGTGAAATGTCATTCACTCTCAACATTCCACTTTGTGTCGTGGCAACACAGTATCACAGTAACCATCACCTTTACCTTGCAGCGTTGTTAGCTCTGTATTTTCAAAATGGCTTTATTGCCTACATCACATATGCTTTGAGACTCCAGCAATAAAATTTATTAGCGTCTTAAAGAAACTAATCAGTTTCATTTGCAAACATAAACCTGGCAGTGTCATAAAAATCAATGAATTAAATACATCAAGGAGAAACATGGGAAACTGACAGGTTAATATTTTGGAATATTGGGATGAAAACATGTCTGGAAAAAGGTATTTGGTTTCTTAGAAAAATAAGCCAGTCTTTTTTCTTTTAATATTATCAACTATTTAGCCTTTCAGATCTATTCTCAGGTAGTAAATCATTACATGTAACTTCCATATCTACAGTTATGAACTAGGTTGGACACTGAAAAGGGGTAAAAAGAAAGTGGAAAATCAACAGAAAGAGACAGAAACATGTAAGAGGAAGATCCTGAGTTTTGCTCTACTCATGCTTGTTTAGTGGATAAGATGCGCTCTGTGGTTGTGTGCATCTATGAGACAATGTGTGCATTGATATTAATATGTGTTCATCAAAATGAAAAGATTGTGCAGATAATTTGAAGAATTTTTTCCAAGTCTCAAGGGCAAGCATTGACAATTAGGAAATAACAGAATTAAGGCAGTGCCTGCAAATTTAGTCTGGCCCCTGGTATGTCTGCATGATGATACAGCTCTTAATCCCATGCTCACATGTTTCTATTTTCAGAGAAATGTTGTCTCAGTGTTCAGAACTGACAGGGTGTACTTAATGAACAGCTCTTTAATATTTTATTTTCTTCTTATTGTTCACTATGTGCTCTTAGTCCTTATTTACTGCATTACAACCCAATCCTGCTCTGAATACAGAACTAGTCATTTCCTCGTAGACTTTTCTGTGCTGTTCATGACTAATATCTAAGTGCTTTGCAAACATTATCAAATTGATCTTCTCAAAACCAAGGTGAGGTGAAGGCTGTCATTATGTTCCCTTTTGTAGACTGAAAACCGAGCCACAGAAGAGTCAAAAATCAAACATAGCCACTAACATCAAGCACACTATCTGAGACGTGGAGCACCTAAGTTTTCAGAGTGTTTAGCAGTAGATCTCATTTTGTATGCTGAGAGCACATCTCTAATTGACTGCAGCTACAGTTGTGAGCATTTTACACTCCTGCCCATCAGGAAAAGGAGCCTCATGCTGGGCCCCCTGGGAAAAAGGAAAAAACTGTTAATGACCCCATCTGAAAACCCCACTTGGGTTTGAAGTCACTTTCTAAGCAGCACATCAGAATTCAACACAAAAGATGAGGATAAAACCTAATTCCTTTTTTTCAGCATATGACTGTTTTACCTGTGAAACTCTCCTTCCTCATCTTAAAATTCCTGACCCAGAAACCAAGAAATGCACAAAACATGAAGGAACAATACTATGGAAGTTTATTCCACTACATCAAATGCATTTCCCATTCATTATTCATTAAAAAAAAAAATACTACTTTCTCTTAAATCATATTTTAAATTACAGACATCTTAAAGATTTAAAACAAGCCCACAATCTTTTGTCCTGATGTGGTTAGGAAATCATTGCTGTGGAGGGAAAGAAAGGTATCATCACGGACAATAAAAGGTTACTGGAAACACTTATTTCATGAGCAGTTAAAGATAGGTTTGGTCTTCTGTTCTTTCTGCAACTGTGCCCTCAGAAACACACCCTTGTCTCATGTACCAGACAGAAATGAGCAAAGAGTCTTTGCCACATAATATCTCCCCTTTCATCACAGAATCATAGAATCAAAGAATAATTTAGGTTGGAAGTCATCAACCTTTGCCATTTTAAGAATGTTCCCAACTAATAGTCAGTTCCCAACTAATGGTAATTTCTCATTTCACTCAGGACACATTCTCTGGCCTGCTCATTACTGAATGAATGACCAATATTATCAGCCCATTCTCTACCTAAAGATTCTAAATATCTACCTACCTAAAACCAGTCCTGGATAAAGAACTTGCACTTACAGCCTTATTGCTCAACACAGAGGGCTGGTAAACTTCCAGAGTTAGTTTGAATTTGCAGTAAATAATATGGACCTCTTTTTAACTCTCATAATGATGTTAAGTGTGGTTCAATATAAAATATGACAGAAAACTATGACAAGGGGGGGTTCCCATGCCATTTATACCTGTCTAATCAGGAACAGTCAGGTGAACAAAGCAGCCTCATAGGGCATTTGCCAAATGGCCATTTTAATGTCATGTAGTAGATTAAAACCAAAGGGGAGCATGCTTAGGTCATGCAGGATAGGAGCAATTTCTAATACTGCATTGACTGCAATTCTTTATTCTAGTGCAATGAGGAGCCAGCATCAGCATCTGAATTATTATAAGCAACGCATAAGAGAAATTGATAGATTTCTTTATTTACCTTGATCATAATCATACTGTTCAGTAATCATGGCTGAAGAATGGAGCAAGGTGAACATTGCAAACACACACTGGAAAAGCTAAGAGGTGGCACAGACTAATGAAATGTGGCAGAAACTGAGTGATCCTGCCAATAAAATTACCCAGGATGTCACCAGTAGTTTTAAACCTGGGTTTTCTTTTAATTTTTTTCTCTTCTTTATTCTCCAGTTTTGCCATACTCCATACACTATTCCTTCCTTTTAGTGATAAAATTTTCTATTATTTGGAAAACATCATTGCAGAAGCCGCTGTCCAAGGCAAATACTTCAGTGAAAACTCCTGCTATTTCAGTGACAAGATAAAGTAGTTTCTAGCCTGAAATTGTCTCACAAATGAGTATATAGGTATTTAATGATCCTCCCACAGAATCAAAGAGTTCATTAGGGACCACAATGGCTTTCTGTACCCGCTGTGTTCACTGGATGCATGTGCCCTGGGAACTCTGGATTGCAGTGCTATGAGTTTCTTTGGATTTCCGCTGTGATTATTTTTTTGCTTCCTCTTCCTTTCACTGTACTGTGTTTTTCCCCAAATATCTTAAATATTTAAATCTTATTGCTTTCCTAGTATTCCGATTTATTCTTCCTTCTTTCCCAGTTTCTTCCTCACCTTCATATTTCTCTTTGATTTCTTTTTGTCCTATCTCTTCTTTTAAATCTTTTCACTCCATACTCAGTTCTACCCTCCTGTGTCCTCAGTGTCTCAAGCCCACATACCCACCTTTTTTTCAAGGTAAATTTATTTCATGACTTAGATACCATTCTTTCTCTTGTAGCTTTCCTTATCTTTCTTCCCTGTGACTCTATTGACCAGTGGCCAGAGAAATGGGCAAATACCCAGAGCATACACTGTACCTTCTTTTTCCAGGTAATCCATATTTGTTTTATGAGAATTATTTGCATTTCAGAAGAAGTGAAACACCCAAAATTGTCCCTGGAGAGTCAGAAAAAGTACATGTAGGATAGTATGTATGGGAACAGCACATTAAGAAACTGCTTGTGCCAAACCATTTTCAATCACGTGAACAGGACCTACAAAAAAAAGAGGGAATGGAATATTATCACTGTTTTATAGACATTAAATCTAAGTGATTTGAAAAATTATTTCTGGAAGCCTAGGGTTCTTGACTGAACTCAGATGTCCTTCCTCTTCCTCAGGTATAAGGCCATATCTATCTACCTACTACTGTTTGTTCTGCCAACTCATCCTTCAGTTTGGAAGTCTGCCTTGGACTCTTACAAGGAAGAGCAGGACCCGTCTCTCAGTCTGTTTTCGCATGTGGCTCTCACTTCTTTAAAGAATCAAGGCTCCTGAAGTTCCCATGAAGAAATCTGCTTCCAGATGAAAAAAATAATTTGTTTTCCTGTGTTTGCATTTTAATTGAAATGTAAAAGCACTGAGAATAAAAGAAGCAGCATATGCAGGTCATGATTGAGAATTTGCAGCCAACCAAGATAACCCCAGCAAAGCTCAGAGAGGGATTTCTCTCTGTGGGAATGCCTGACCTTTGTGGTCAAACCCTTTCTTCTAGTCCTTCCTTTCATGGCAGATGAATACGAACTTCAGTGCAGAGACACAAGTAAGTGCTGACTGGAGAGAATGGCAGTTTGTGATGAGAAAAGAAAGACTTTTCCGTGTTCACACAAGAACAGTCGGTGTATTTTTCTTCTCTCTCTCATCAAACGGCAACAAAGCTGCTTCTCCAGCCACCAATTATACAACACAATTTCACTGGTACAAAGATAAAAGGACTCAAATATACATACCTCCATCTCTAAGACCTAATAATTAATCACCTCTAACCCACTTAGCAGCCCACCCCCAGTCAGCTTGTGATGGTCATTATTTAATGACACAATTGCAACATCAATACAAATTGAACTTTCAACTGCTGTTCAAGTACATCCTCAAGAATGGGGCAGAGTTAATCATTTCAAAAATACAAAAGAAGCAAGATTATTTTTTTAAAAATATGGTTTTGTATTAGTAGAAAACGAACAAGCTGACCCCCAGACTATCAGCCTGCTTTCTCAGGTCGCTGTACCCATTCAAACAAAATGTCAAGACTTTTGCTCTGAGTGCAAATTGCCAGAACTTCCCTTATTTGATGTAGTTCTGCCTTGCAGTATTCTGATGCTGTCTGTGTCACAGCTTGAAATTTTCACGAGTGATACTAGCTGCAGGAGCAGCTGCTGTTTGGTGAGACCTTTAATATAACAATTTAACCTGTGTTCGGATATTCCATGCAGGTCCAGCTGCAGTGGCATGAGATGTTACCTCCTTTGGTAGATCCCCTGTTTTAGATCCCCTCCTTTGGTGCCACATCTCTTCTAGGGGTTGCCCACCCCACGGTGGGGCCAGCAGAAGGGAAGGAGCCTGTTCTCTGGGGGATCCTAACCCGTTCTAAGATCCTATGGTTGCATCCTCCTCTACTGCCCCCCAAGGGAAACATTTCAGCTGGAAACACCAGATGGCAAAGGGAAGAGACGTCTACTGACTTCTTGTTTCTTTTTTTGGCTTTCCTTTGCCCTGTGACTAAAACGGGAGCTTGTTCAGCATGAAAGTGCCCACATGCTTTCCATGCGTGAAAAACACAACATGTATCACAGAATTGCCAGAGTTGGAAGGGGCCTGTAGAGATCATCTAGTCCAGCTTGGCTTCCAAAGCAGGGCCGCCCAAAGCACATCACTCAGGATGGCATCCAGGTGGGGCGTGAAGATCTCCAGAGATCTCCACACCCTCCCTGGGCAGCCTCTGTCAGGGCTCTGCCACTCTCACCCCAAACAAGCTATTCCTCAGATTTGAGTGGAACTTCCCATGTCCCAGCTTGTGCCTGTTTACCCTAGTCCTGTCCCTGGGAACCACTGAAAAGAGTCTGGCTCCATTCTCCTTCACCCCACCCTTTAGATACTTGTCAGCATTAATAAGGTCTCCCCTCAGCCTTCTCTTCTCCAGGCTAAAGAGTCCCAGCTCTCTCAGCCCTTCCTCATAAGGGAGATGCTCCAGACCCTTAATCATCTTTGTTGCCCTTTGCTGTACCCTCTCCAGCAGTTCCCTGTCCCTCTTGAACTGGGGAGCCCAGAACTGGATGCAGTATTCCAGTTGTGGCCTCACCAGTGCAGAAGAGAGGGGGAGAATGACCTCCCTCCACCTACTGGCCACACTCTTCCCTAAGACGCCCAGGATCCCATTGGCCCTCTTGGCCACAAGGGCACATTGCTGGCTCTTAGATAGTTTACTGTCCACCGGGACTCCCAGATCCTTTTCCTTAGAAGCACTTTCCAGCAGGTCCATCCCTACCCCTAAAATGTAGATGACCTTGAACTTGTGTGCATGACAGATTGCAGTTTACACTTCACAAACTGCTTGGAAAAGTTGGTTGAAGGCATCATGACCTTGGATAAAATATCGATTAGTCTTCTATCCTCTTAGAATGCTTTTGTGAGCACTTTGCTGCATCCCCAGGTAATAGAGCTGCCTCTAGAAGACAGTAGTGACCCTGAAAGGTTCCCAAGGTGTCAGCCTGCCCTGTAGGAGAATGAAACTGACGTGTCGAACTGGCCAGTGCCACCTACAGTCGCTCCTAAGACAACATCTAACAATCATAAAACACATAACCTGAATTAACAGATGTATCTTGTTTTCTCTTCTCCCTTTGCCCGCCCTTCCTTAACACAATTTAGTCTGCAAATTCTCTTCTCTGAAATCGCATAGCGAGAGGTTTTGATAAGCTATCACCACATTAGACATCTCCCGGAGGAGGATCTGAGGAGAACGTGCAGAGATGGGGCCTTGCATTCATGCATATGAATTCAGGAACGGATCGAGCTGCCTTTCTCCCAGGGCTGATGTGACTGGAGCTCACAAATCATAGCTGAGCTCCCACAGCCTTGGCAGCCTTCCTCTCCTAATTGGCGTGTGTGATTATTTTGGGGGCAGAGCAGGGTTGGGTTGTGGTTTTCTTTTCCCTTCTCAGTTTTCTTCATCAAACCTGAAGTGCTGACTGCTAGAGACTGCCATTGAAAGACGTCACTGCTGGGATAAAGTCTTCCCATTATTAGTTTCACTGTTAACAAATTATGTTTGTACATTGAAAGACACATAATTTGTAGAAAGATGCGGTTTTGTCTCTCCATAGTAAAGGGCTGTAAGCAGACAGAAGGAGTTATTTCATAAGATTTTTCACTCTCTGCTGAGCTCAGTAGAAGGGAGAGCACATGACAGAGAAGTCCTTTTTCTGGCCCTTTCTTAATGCAATCCAACCAAATCATTTCCTTACATATTTTTCAAGCCCACTGTCTGCAGGGTTAGAATTGGCACCTGATTTTCCTTAGCACCTGCATGTTTGCAATTGCTCATGAAATCAGTGTCTGGAGCATCTTGAAAAAGGTGCCTGAGATTAGAGAATTCTTTGAAAAGCCAGAAAATGACTTAATTTCCTGCCAGGATTGGAAAGGAAAGTGAGCGTAATGATACAAATACCTCTTGGTTTATTATAAAATAAACAGCTTATATCTTAATCAAAGAGCCACGAGCATTTTAGATGAAGGGTAATGCAGCAATTAATAACAGTTGCTGTTCAGGGCCCAGTTTCCTACATTGCCATTGTATGAGCAAATTTAATTCATGTACAAAGGACCTTTGTTTTTTCTCTTGGTATTTTCATAGGGGCACTACTTTGTCACTAGATAATTCTCAAATGATAGGATGAATAACTAGGTACAGATGACACTGTCTGGTATATTAAGGCCATTTATTTCCTGTATCCAATATAAATCATTCTGTTTGGCAGTTACCACACATGCTGGATCCAAAGCCTCCTGAGATGCAGGCTCCGAATGTAGACGTTATTTTTCACAGCTTGTTCAGAAGGCTTCCTGATTGGAAATGGATAATGCTATGGAAAATGTTAAGTAAACAGTTTATTCTTCCAATCTGCATGCAGCAAAATATATCTGGGTTTGATTTGTGTTGGAGTTATGTCTATCGTAGATAATAGCATTGAGGAAGAGCCACAAAAATAACAGCACAGGATAAAATTTTATCTTTCGTCTGGCCCCATGTACCAGTGTCATGGTTTATGAAGCCATGAATGAGCCTCGGTAGATCATTTCCCAGGCAGAAAACATACTTCGGGAAGCACAGGGCTTAAGCTGTAATTCGTAATTTTGCAGGAGAATGAGGATCAGAGGTGGGAACCATTGGCTTCACACACACAACTGCAGTAGAGATTGTAGCTGGATGGCAGCACAACACCCTTCCCACCAGTTACACCTTCAGCTGTTAAGTCCAGTCTTCACTGACGGGGGAACCTTCACAAATTCATGTCACTCCTCACAAGAACAGAGATGCAAACCCATCTGGGCCGAACTCCAACACGCAGAGGAACTTTTTATTGAGTAAACTGCCCTGGACTTTCAGCATTCTTCATCATTACTTGTCTTAAGGCCAGTGTGTCTTTGAATGCTGTTGAACTTGCTGTCACATTCAGCGCTAGAAGTGGCATCTTAGTTGTTTGAAAAAGCAATTTCACTGAGCTAAGTAATAAAGTGCCAAAACCACCCAAGGGCTTCAATGGAATCAGCATAAAACGTGTGTGAAGCTGAAAAGCAGAGGATAATTTTTGAAGGCAGAGCAATTATCAGCCATAGGACTCTGTCAAGGGCATAGGAGCAAAACAACTTGACTCATACGGAAAAATGAAAGACTACCTTTAATGGCCTCAAAAAGATTAGGACCTTTGTTCTGTATTTCTGGAAATACAGGAACTCTGGCAGAGCAGCAGCTGCTTGGTGCTACGTCAACTGGTTGAGATAAAGAATCGGAGTGATGTCTTTGACACAAAGACATTGAAAAGATGGAGAGAAACCATGCACACAAAATAGCTTATGTAAATTACCTCTGGTGATGCTTCAAAATGCAGCCTAGGTGGATTAATCAGTGTTAAAAGAAATAGCCAGAAGAATAAAAATTGCTGTGATGTGTCTAGACTTCTCTTCAGGGAAAGAATATTTTGGTCCTGGGCCATGTCTCTTGATTTGTCTATGGAGTTACAGGATCAGCTATCATTAAGCACTGTTAGAAGATGAAAAGCTCAGCTTGGAAGCTGGGAACTTGGATCCGGCAGGAGGAGGAGTGCCAGGTTGCTGGATTTCTGGAGCCAGTTTTTGTAAGCATCTGGAGGATGTCATTAAATGTGTCGCACGTGGACAGCTGTTTGCATCAAACTAATAGTGATATCCCTGTGGTTTTGTACACCTGATTGAAATATGTTTCTGTTAAGGATTATCTGATAGCAATGAGGACTTAATATTCATGTGGTAAAACTACTGGAAGAGGTTGTCCTTTACCCTGCTGCTGACTGGAGCCATATGTTTTATGTACCATTTTGATTAATCGATCTGTAGGAAACAGCAGCTCTGACATGACTGTAATTAAAACAGTAATAGTAGCCAGATTGTCATTTGGCATAAGCGGGTGCAGCTCTGTTGACTTCAGAAAAGTCACCCCCTCTTCTTAGCGGCGCAGCATCCGATCTCTGGGTGAGACGGGCGCAGGAAGCCAGAGCTGGCTGCAGCAGCCCTAGCGTGTCTCAGTCCAGAGCTCACCTGGGAAATAGTGACAAAACCCTCAGGGCACATACGTATGCCATCCCTGGAAAGTGTTATAGGCGGCATTAAAGGTGATCTGCCATCAGCTAAGAAAAGCACATTTATTACCCGGTGGATACTCCTTTCCTTGTCACTTGGATTATTTCTCTCCAACTTTTTTAATAATAAAATTTGATGGAAACAAATATCTCCATATTAAAGTCATACTATATTATACCTGTTACCACTGCAGGCAATAACTCCAGTGCATAAATATTGATTTTTTTGAGCCTGAAGAAAAGGTAGCTCAAGCCACGGGGAAAATATTATAGAGCTTTTCATCTCATGGTTACATTACTAGACCAGCGCTATGGTGTCTGACCTGCCGTCTGATACGTGATTTATAGTCTGCAGAAAATCAGCTGGTGGTCTCATTGCGTTTCTACAAATGTAGAGCTTTGCCTCAGAAAAACAGGTCTTCAGTGGCTCTCTAACAGGTAGCCTTGCAAGGAATGGGAGTCGATGCAAAGGCTAAACAACTCTCGTGTCTCCTTGAGGTTATTCGTGGTGGGATGAATTGGTCCTAGCCTGGTTTGGAGCAAGTCTGCAGTGTTTTATGTATTTATGCTCCACAAGGAAACCAGCCTGAGACAAGCCAGTTGACAATGATTGCAGCAGTTTGCACGGATGTTAATTTATTGTTCACCTCTCTTGCAAAAGCAGAAGGAGTTATAAAGTTCCAGCTTCTCCTTCCAGATACAAGTAAAAATTTTGGTTTTTTTCAAAACTCAGAATTTCGGGAGTAACTGAATTAAGATTGCAAGCTAAAATACAGTCTCTCTGTGTATCATGACATGTATATGTATGGTATTTGGATATATGGGATGTATGGGATATGGGATATGGAATAAACTGAACTGGGATGTCTTGTTCCATTTGCGTTCAGTCAGACACATCCACACCTGCATCCTCACCTTAAATTGCTAAAGCAAATCCCACCAAATCTGGCAGTTCTGAGTTTGTGGTCCTTTGGCTTGGTTCTGTTGTGGGCTGCTTTGCATGCTATGAAACAAGCTGCATCCATAGAAAATCAGTTAAATTCCTCTTCAAGTCTTTGCTCACTCATTGTTATTATGCAACTTCTGGCTTCGACCATTTTTTATGGTTTTTGTTCTGCATCAAGGTCGTAACAGTAAATTTATGCCACGGTAAACTTAATTTCATGCTTCCAGGTTGTCAAATGAAAAGAAAGTCGTCACGGAAGGGAAGGAAAAGTGGGTAAAGGCAAAATCTCTTTCTTCATTACAATGTTAGGAAGAAGTTATTTTTCATTATCATTTTCTCTGTGCAACACTTTAAAATGCAAGCAAGTCTGCTTGGTGACAGCAGATTAAAGAGAGTCAAAAAGGCAACCGGAAAAAGAAATCCCAGTGTCATGCGGCCTTATAACAAATTTGTGTTCGCTTTTTTATTTTTTCACTAGTTTTCTCTGATGTAAAGTGAAATTGTTGAGACTGAAATTACTGGTTGCTTTTTGCACAGAAAACTGAACTGGGGAAATGAGGAATAGGTCTTGCCAAGGGAGTTCAATTTTTAAAAATGATACCAGACAAGTTTGCAGAGGCATAAAAGTCTCTCTTCTGTAGGATTGTTAGATTACATGCCGTATTGTGACTGCAAAATGTTGAAGTTGTTCATATGTTGCCCACTGCTGATGTCAGGAGATTTAGAAGGACGTTTCACAGATTTTCTGGGTTCCTTGTTTATCCTTGAATGGACATGATTTGGGGAAATTGCTTGAGTGTATAATCCAGCCATCCCCAACCTTCCGTGGAAGTGTGTCTTGGTCTGTTCTAAAGCACAATCCTAGTTAAACAAGAGCTGTTACAGAATCCTAGAATTTGCAAGTAGGGTAATTGTACTACAAGTCCAAATAATACAGGTGCACAAGTTTTGCATTGTTGTTATCGCACTTTAGTAACACTAGGGTAAAACCAATGTAAATCATTAAGAATCAAGTTTACATCATTTCAGGATGCCCTGGCAAATTGATAAACCTATGGCTATATATTGCAAGATGAAGAGGGGAGAAGAAAGGCATGGAGAAGTGATAGCTAGCTTTAATGGCTTAGCCGTGAGAGTACCTCCATCTCTGTATGAGTGCACATCACTGTGGGAAAAGACAAAAAGCTTTGAACAGCTCTTGGACGTTTTATTAAATCAAAAGGAAAAACAGAGACATTAATTCTTGTGAGAGGAGGCAGCAGCAGGCCTTTAGCTATGTGAGACTAAGTTCACATAGCTTCTACTTTTTGTTTGCAAGTGAATGTCGATCAATGCAAAGAGCTGAAAAATCAAGTATTGCTGATGCAGGACTGATTAAACTGCAGCACAGTGAATCTAAACCAGTGTAAATTTAGATTAGGCATTGGGAAGAAGTTCTGCATAGAAAGGATGGTGAGACACTGGAACAGGTTGCCCACAGAGGTGGTGAAGGCCTCATCCCTGGCGACATTCAAGGTCAGGTTTGATGGGTCTCTGAGCAACCTGATCTTGTTAAAGATGTCCCTTGTGCAGGGGGGTTGGACTAGATAGCCTTTAAATATCCCTTCCAACCCCACACATTCTATGATTCTATGAAATACCTTACATTGGGCCTTTTACTAAGAAAGGTGTAAAAACACTTTGCCCATAGACAAGTTGGTTCAATCAAACTCTTTTAGACCACTATGTTCTATTAGCATTGGAAGTAACACTTCAGTAATACCAACCACCAGTGATATTATCAGAGCTAGATAGAAGCTCCCAAACACCTCTTGCATTAATAAAAGAATTGCAACAAATTTATAGTAAGAGCAGGGCTACAGCCAGGATTTAGGCAGTGGGGCTTGCCCACTCCTGCAGTAGGAGCAGAGGCAGTGGCTGCAGCCATCAGTGCAGCTTGGGTTTATTCACCTTCAGGTGGTGTCCCACTGCAAGGACCAGAAGAGTGGGCACTCTTTTGTCCTTCCTTTGCTAAAGCCACTGCCAGAAAGGTGCTCCTGCACCTCTCAGTTTCTACCTGCTGTCTTGGGAAAATATCATTTAAAGGAAAATACTGCTTTCTTACCTTCTGCCTCATTCTTGGAGGGAGAGGGGGATATTTACTGTGGGGTTCTTCTACCTTAAAAAAAAAAATGTTTCCCCTGTTTCTTCCACATGTCAAAATTGGTCTTTTTATCCACTACTGTACATAGAAATGTAATATTTCTGTTTGCAATTCCAATTTCACAGTTGAGCAGAATCTGCAGAGACAGAGAATTCTAATAAAATTGCAGAAACATTTAATGCAATGACTGGCAGATGGGGAAAGGGTTTGTGGCAGCTCCATTTTTCTGATTATGTTAACAAAACATGGCATGTGCTTTTCTAATGCATAGACAACGGTTTCATTTACAATTTAAATCTCACAACTGAAATTCTCATTAGATGACTTTTTTGGAGAATGCATTTACCACCTGAATCATCTAGTAATACAGAAATACTTATTTTTCTTCCCTCGAATTAACATTCCAGAATCAAATCTTAATGAACTTACACGAAGTAATTTCCAAAATTGTCTAAGTACAACAGTACAATTCTGGTAAATTATTTATGTGTACTTGATTCAGAAATTAGAAGACTGTAGCCTATTTTGAATCACACTAGGAAGTCCTTTAAATGCAGATAGGTATTTCAGAGCACTAATGGGGAAGGGGGATAAAACTGATAGAAAAGATGAAGAATTGTTGCAAAGTCAACTACACACATTAATGCATAAAGTTTTCAAAATTTGTTCCAAACTGCTTATTTAAATGAAATTTGCTTGGAACTCTGGACATTTGACTAAAATCTGCCTGGCTAGCTAACACTGCTTATCGACCTACTATCACAGGACCTACTATCACAGAAATGGATCGAACATTCTGAATTTTCTTAGTGCTTGAACTTAGTTGTCTCAAATCTGACCTCTCTGATGCGTCAATGCTCACACATCTGTCTGGTTGGTTGGAATGGGAAGGTGGCATGTCTATCCTCTCCAGTTCTGTTACCCCAAAAAATTCCTTCGTTTAAGATAGTATTCTGGTTTGGTGGATGAAAAGTTCAATATGAGCTGTCTGTGTGCACTCACAGGCCAGAAAGCCCCCCACATCTTGGGTTGCATCTCCAGAATTGTATCCAGCAGGGCGAGGGAGGGGATTCTGCCTCTCTGCTCCGCTCTGGAGCACTGTGTCCAGCTCTGGAGTCCTCAGCACAGGAAGGACATGGACCTGTTGGAATGGGGCTGGAGACCCTCTGCTGTGAGGACAGGCTGAGAGAGTTGGGGGGGGTTCAACCCAGAGAAGAGAAGGCTCCAGGGAGAACCTAGAGCCCCTTCCACTCCCTCAAGGGGCTCCAGAAGAGATGGGGAGGGACCTTTGACCAGGGAGGAGAGCCATAGGTAACGATTTTAAACTGAAAGAGTGGAGATTTAGGTTAGATATTAGGACAAAACTCTTTGCTGTGAGGGGGGTGAGAGCCTGGCCCAGGTGCCCAGAGAAGCTGTGGCTGCCCCATCCCTGGAGGTGTTCAAGGCCAGGCTGGATGGGGCTTGGAGCCACCTGGTCTGGTGGGAGGTGTCTCTGCCCAGGGCAGGGGTTGGGACTTGATGATGTTTAAGGTCCCTTCCAACTCTAACTGTTCTATAATTCTTTGATTAGTAAGTGGGCAAAAGTATCAAATGCCAGTGAGAGAAGGACTGGAGGAAGCACTGAAAGTCAGGCTGTACCTTCTTGGGTGAGACCTTGAAGAAAACACATGCATTGGTTTTGTTTGATTTTTTTTCCTTTGGTTTCTCCTGCTGAATCTAAGCTCATTTCTAATGCAAGTTCAGAAACCAAGTGAAAATTACTTCAGCTGATTTTAGCTGACCCCTGGTGAGCCTCAATTATTTAAGGTTACAGTGGATTTACCATGTGATTTGCCATGTGATTTATTCCTATAAATTATCATCAGGTCTCCAGATGACTGAAAATGTGAAGATAGTCCTTGAGGCACAGTTTAATTGGTGGTGTTGAAAGTCTGTGTTATGATCCCTCTCATTTATAATCTCATCCTTTCTCCCTTTCATTCCCAAATAACACCACAGCAGCTGCGGTGAGGCTAGCTGAAGTCTGAGAGTATTATCCTATATCTCCAATTACTGGCCTTTTAATAATGGCACAGAGGAGGCAAGGGAAATTTGCCTTACTTTTATTCAATCTGGCCTCATCCTAAGGTTGCACACTGGACTTGAGTTTCCAGCAATGCCATGTCTTACACAAAAAGCGTTTGCGACCACATGTATTGCAGTTACCAAGGAAATACTGTACTGCAAACAGGTCCTGGAGTCATCAGCAGTGGTTCACAGGGCCGCACCATCGCTCTCCAAGCCAGGGCTCTTCCATCACATCCCCCCCAGCCCCATGATGGGGCCACCCTGGAGTCACGGAGCAGTAGACACATCTCCTCATCCCGGCCTTAATCCTCCTCACCTTTTTCTGTCCTGGCGGGACATTGCTAGCCAGCTCTCTGTCCCTCTTCTGTAATCATGGTTCTGCTCCCTTTCCATGCCCATCTCCCCTCATTATGGTAGGATCCTCCCACTGTCCTCTCGACACCACAGCGCAGCAGACGAGGCTGGTGCTGGTGACACTTTGGCCCCCCACTATAGCGCAGATCAAGCGGATGCGCTCTCTGTCTTGCCTGGCCCCGGCGTGTCATCCAGAAAAGCAGCTATCTAAAGATTGCACCTTCTAATTCCACAGATCTGCTTCCTGTGGAGGAAATTTAGGGGTGTGTGGCAGCAATTTGTGCCAGCGGCTGAGGAGGTCAGCAAGTGGGGCTGCAAGCTGTCAGCAAAAGAGGCTTGGAACGCTCTGAGGCACAAAGACAGCCGTGACTGATGTGGCTGTATAGCAGAATCACAGAGCGATATGGGTTTGGAAGGGACATCTGGAGATTATCCAGAACAACCCCCTCCATGCCAGAGCAGGGCCATCCAGAGCAGGTCTCACAGAAATGTGTCCAGGTGGGGTTTGAATGTCTCCAGAGAAGGAGACTCCACCACCTCTCTGGGCAGCCTCTGCCAGGGCTCTGCCACCCACACAAGAAAAAAGTTCTTCCTCATGTTTAGGTGGTTCAATTTGTGCCCATTTCCTCTTGTCCTGTCCCTGGGCGCCACTGAAAAAAGACCAGCCCCATCCTCCTGATAGCCACCCTTTAAGTATTTATAGGTGTTGATCAGATCCCCCCTCAGCCTTCTCTTCTCCAGACTAAAAACACCCAAGTCCCTCAGCCTCTCCTCATCAGAGAGATGTTCCAGGCCCCTCATCATCTTTGTAACCCTCTGCTGTCCCCTCTCCAACAGTTCCCTGTCCTTCTTGACCCTGGGGACCCCAGAACTGGACCCAGTAGTCCTGATGGGGCCTTCCCAGGGCAGAGCAGAGGGAAAGCAAGCCCAGGGAAGCTTCTGCCTTGGGAACTGAACAATTAGGAGAAAAAGCATTGATGAGGGAGGGAAGTGGTGTACCGGGGATGCTATTTCTAGAGTCACTTTCCATTGTAGAAAAAAAACAAACAACAAACAACCTGACATTTAAAACTGACAAAACAAAAACTGACATCCAAAGCTTGTAGCTTTGGCGTTTCGGAGAAGATTGCAGCTTTGTGCCATGCGCTGTGACACAGCGAGCTGAAGAGCAGCAGCACAGCAGCTCTGCGGGTCCACACTGCAGCTCACACATAGCACAGGACATCTGATACTGTGGTTTTCTGAAAGCGGGGAATTTTAGAGGATCCCTCAGTAAAAAATGAAGTGCGATGCACCTATGCTAAACCTAAAGAGCTTTTCTTATCAAGGATAAGTTTACAACTCTGTCTTTCCAATTGATGAGAGTAGGTTGCAGTATGTGATATAAAATTATGTAGGGATGCCATGCATGAGAGAAATTGTATCATACATTGCATAATCTTAAAAATATTGCAATCTGATTTTCTAGAACTTACAGACACTATGCCACACTTTCTAGACACTTCCAGAAAAATGGATGAAGTACTTTCTGCCACAACCTTTTATTTTCACCTTTTTTCACCTGCTGTTTTTCTTCTCTTTGGTCCTTTGGGTTTGTTTTTTGATTGGTTTGGGGTGGAGGGAAGTCACTTTTATAGCATTAACTGGACTAGAAATATTGCTAGGCATTGTTTTTGTTAAATTTTCACTGTTGTCAGGCTGTAGGGTTTAGGTACCTCTGAGCTTTTCTTGAACTGAGATATTTGAATTGAACTGAATGAACTTTGGAATTTTTGCCGTATCGTCATGCATGAAGTGGTGCAAGCACCTTCTGGTTCCAAAACCAGTCACGTTTTAAGACATGGCCTGCCCTTTAGTCTTTTTCCCCACCCTTTCCGAAGTAAGGCTGAAGTAATACTCTCTCTTGATTTTAAAAGAGTTTACCTTCTTCCTAGAGAACCTGTGCTTCTTATCAGCCTTGTCCATAGGATGTGATTAGCAAGGCCTCTGACCATATCTATCATGTAGTATTTACCCTGAGGCAGTGTCTAAAGATGAGTTTTCTACCTCTTAGAAATATTTTATGGGGTTTTCTTAAGGGAGGGAAACACAATTTTGAAATCTATTGTTTTCATCTTATGCAAAGTTCACACTGACAGTCGGCTGGTGAGGATCAAAGCTTCATATGGCACGCTGAAAGGTCAGTGCACGTATTAAATTGTGCACTGAAAAATCAAAGCTTTGCAATTTACAGGCAATAGCTCAGAAATTCATACTTGAGAAGCAGGGTCAAAAGAAAGTAAGCTCTTATCCTTCTTAATTCTGTTGGCAGCGCAGTTCCCTTCTGTGTCATAGCAGTGCCTCCTGCTGCTGCCGGGCAGGTCTGTTGATGTCTCTCCTAAAAATTTCAGGGCTCGGTGCTCTCAGCCTGCCTCCTGACATGGCACATCTGTTTTAGGACTTAAGAAAGAATGTACTTTCTTGAAATGTTTGACAGCAGTTTTTCTGTCTCTTGGTATCTTGTTGGTGGCATGGATGAGATACTGTCCTTTGTGTGAAGCTTGTGAGGACTGCGCTTGCAAATAGGTTGCTCTGGTTTTTGAGATCTCTTTGTGAAAGATGCCAATGATGCATTAGAAAGCAGCTGTGAGGAAAGGCACTTGGGGGTGCTGATGGACGAGAAGCTGGACACAAGCAGACAGTGAGCTTGCAGGTCAATCACATCCTGGGCTGCATCCAAAGAAGTGTTGCCAGCAGGTC
>BJBW01000434.1:49185-112450 GCA_004320125.1 Scolopax mira
GGGAGCTGGGGTTGTTCAGCCTGGAGAAGAGGAGGCTCAGGGAGACCTAATCGCAGCCTTCCAGTACCTGAGGGGGCTACAGGAAAGCTGTGGAGAGTCTGTTTCCAAAGGCCTGCAGTGACAGGACGAAGGGCAATGGGTTTAAACTGAAGAAGAGCAGATTTAGATTGGAGACTAGGAAGAAGTTCTTTACACTGAGGCTAGTGGAGCACTGGAACAGGTTGCCCAGGGAGGTTGAGGTCCCTTCCCTGGAGACATTCAAGGTGAGGCTCGATATGGTCCTGGGCAACCTGGTCTAGTTGGGGTATCCCTGTGACTGCGGGGGGGTCGGACTAGATGGCCTTTGGAGGCCCAGATAATTCTATGATTCTATGATGCGTTTACTTTATCCGTGTGTACAATAAATACATTATAAACAAAAGCAATTATAAATTAAACAACATCTATTCACTTCAAAAATCAGCCCTCCAATACTTTTACCTCACTCCAGTGCAAAATTTTGAGAGGATAGTGGCTTAATGCAGCCTTCCTGACATAGAGCTGAGTTACATTGTTTTGGTTACAGCCTGGGCATGGTTAAACCATGGTTAAACACGGTTAGTTAAACTGCTCTGTATTCCATGTGCGTAGGTTTGTTTTATAACTCATTGATATGGAATTACTTGCGTTCCGTTATTGAATTAACTGGATCTGTAAAGGATCTGTATTGCTTTTAACTACGTCGATTTCAAAGAATAACCCGAATTAAACTAGCGTGACGTGCATACGTAGGCAAGGCCTAGAAAGAAGAAAAATGAACCTTTTCTTTTACCCTTCTTGGAGCTTTGGTCTTACCTCGCTTTCACCTATTTTCCCACCCATGAAGGATGATTTCAGAGAGTTCATGGAGCCATGGGGTGAAAGAGGTCAGAATCAGTGAATCAGTTTATTTTCTGGATGATGTCTCTGTTACTATTGTTTTTATTGCTAAACCCAGTACTTATTAATTGGGGGGAAGGGGGGGGGGGCATTAGGGACATGGTGGGGAAGTGGAGACACTTCTGTGTCTGTCAGCACACAGGGATATCTGTAAACTCCTTGGTGCTCCTGGTGTTGTGTAGGCTGTTGGAGACAAAACAGAAGGAAAAACAGAGGACTAGAAAAAGTTGTCTATGAGCAAGGATTGAATGAGCTGAAGTCATTTAGCCCAATGAGGAGAAGACTGAGCAAGACCTGGTAATAGTCTTTGTACAGAGATGTCAGTTCTCTAAAGAAAAGGAAGAGCCCATTCTCTTTTTTTCCTGATTGAAGGCATGGTGTCCCAGGTCTAACCTGCAGCAAGAAAGATAATCAGGAAAACCTAATCCTAAGAAAAGGGAAATACTGGAGTAGGTAGCTCAGGGACACTGCAGCTTCTCCTTCATTAGATATCTATGAACATTGTCCCATGTCAGGACCACAGGAAACAATACCAGAGGGTACTTTCTAAATCAATTTTTCTGTTATTCCTGTATGCTCAAGGCATTGCTTCTCCCATGTTTATGCTTCCAGTATACTGGGAAAATGTTTTTCTTCATTCCAAAATGACCAACCACAACTCAGCTCCTGCAGCATTAAGCAAAAGCAAAATTTATTTAAATTCTGCTGGAAAAAAAGAAGAAATAAAATAGGAAGAAAGACAATCCCCTTCTTGTCTAGACAAATAGCCATTATTTGACAAGCACAGTGGTTTGAAATGCACAGTAGTACTATTTAAAACTGAAGTTCCTTTAGCTAGGAGGAAAGGCTGCAGGTTGCCTCCTGACTTCACAAATCAGTTTCTTCTCCTTATGTCTCTTGAAATTCTGTTCTTATCACATCTCAGTCCAGTGAATCAAAGCTCTTCCACCCTTCCCTGTTTTCTTCCACTCCAGCATGATGCTGAACTCAAGCACAAGTCCAAAACAGTTTAGTCATCATGAAAGAATCGCTATCCCTCAAAGTCCCCAAAGTCTCATCCAGTAGAGAGTACTTTTGCATGTTGCCAACATGAGAGACGGTCTGCCACCACCCTTCTGTAGTGGGACAAAACCACCCATGTCCCACACCTGGGTCAGGGGCTGCCTCAGTTACATGGATTTCATAATAATAAAGGAAATAAACAGGAGGCATTCGTCTTTCCTTCAAGTGGTTTTAAGTAGTCTTGGACCTTTAACAGGTCTGATATGTTATTTATAGGAAATATGTATCATGTACTTTGTGGGACATCTGGCACCAACCTGCTGTCTGCAGCACCATTCCTCCAGAAGGAGAAGACTGGGTGCCAGTCTCTCGAGGTCTTGAGAGGTCTGCCTGCTTTACTGAGAGGTCTGCCTGCTTTACTTTTCTTTCCCTCTGAAGCACTACGGAGAAGTGATGGGAAAGAACCCTGACTTTGGCTTGGTGTGCTTTCAAGGAAGTTGAGAATGAGGAAAGAACGGCAAAGCCATCCATTTGCATCCCATTTAAAGTTAGCTGCATAGTTGCAGCCAGTTTTGCAGAAGCCTGTAGCTCTCATGAAGGATTCCCAGCACATTGACTGTCGCCACACGTGCAAACTGTGTGATGAGTGTAGTATGGTCAGAGAGTGCAGGGCGGGAAGAAATGGCATGCTGACTCAGGAGGGTAATGGTAAATGGCTTTTATTCATTTATTTTATGTGATGTATTATATTTTTATTCATGTATTCTTTCTGACATGAAGAACTTAATTTGCAAACTAACTCTTGATTCCACCTTCTGTTGCTAGTAGGTAGGAGACCCTTTTGCTTCCCTTCATTCCTTTTCTCCAGTTAGAAGAAAGGAGGATGAGAGCAGGGAGAGGCAGAGGAATCAACTATGCCCTGCTGGTGTCCATCCTGTCTCACTCTCAGTGAGACCTGCAGCACTCAGCACATCTAAATCAGAAAACGTGTGAATCCTCCTGACTCCTCCTGATCTGTGCTCGTATGTTGTAACTAAACCGTTCTGCTTTTTCCCCTCTGAAGAAAAAAACCACTGATCTTTTGTGTTGCTGGGAATAGTGGCATCTTCCTTTGCAGTTAATGGAGCAAGAGAAAGCTTTCAGAGTTTAATGGAAGAGCATCCAATTGCCAGTGTTGAACCATGCACTTACTATTCAAGTTCTTGTATACTCAGGCGACAAAATTTCAAGGTGCTTCAGTGGATCTGACAGGAAAAGCTATTAGTGGTTTTAGACACAACAGTACCGTTTAAATTTAACGCTCATCCTCACACCACTCATTGAGATTAATATACCTTTTATTAAGTATTAAATTCTGAAACAAATTATTGTCAACCAAGGATCTCACAGTTGTTACTAATCAATTTAGAATAGTTTGGGTTGGAAAGGACTTTTAAGGTCATCTAGTGCAAACTTCCCTGCAGCGAGCAGGGACAACTTAACCCCACTGATGAGCAGAAAGGGAGTAAGAGAGCACAACCGGGAAAATCACCTTCTTTATGGGCTGTAGAGGTCTCACAGGACAAACAGATCATTTTGACTGAATTAAGCAGCCGGAGTAGTGAATGCAAAGACTAATCAATTTATTGATTCTACCCTCTACTCTGCTCTCATGAGAACCCAGTCTGGAGCACTGTGTCCAGCTCTGGAGTCCTCAGCACAGGAAAGACATGGACCTGTTGGAAGGGGACCAGAGGAGGCCACAAAGATGGTCTGAGGGCTGGAGCGCCTCTGCTGTGAGGACAGGCTGAGAGAGTTGGGGGGGTTCAGCCTGGAGAAGAGAAGGCTCGAGGGAGACCTTATAATGGCCTTCCAGTATCTTAAGGGGACTCCAGGAGAGATGGGGAGGATCAGGGAGAGGAGCTATAGGATGTAGGGTAACAGTTTTAAATTGAAAGAGGAGAGATTTGGACTAGATATTAGGAAGAATTTTTTTCCTGTGAGGGTGGTGAGAGCCTGGCCCAGGTTGCCCTGAGAAGCTGTGGCTGCCCCATCCCTGGAGGGGTTCAAGGCCCAGGGCAGGGGGTGGAACTGGATGATCTTTAAGGTCCCTTCCAACTCCAACAATTCTATGATTCTATGATTACTATATTAAACTTACCTGATTCTCATATTTGTCCCATTCCTGTAGAAAGAGTGTGCTTTGAGTTGAACACTATGAGAATAGTCATCACCTGTGGGATTTTGCAGCAGAGAAGGCAAGTACAGGATGGGTGCCCTCAGCCCTCCTCTGCTAGATTTGATACCTACTGAAGTGAAAGAAAAGCCTTTCATGCTTCTACCTGCACCCTGCCCACCTATAGTTAAATAAAGCTTTGTAACACTGAGCTTCTCCAGACACCATATCTTTCCCAGATAAAGCTCATTTGCAAATACATTGCAAAATATTTTTTTCATAACAAATAGAAGGAGGCATGGGTCCAAAGCCCATGTAGTAATACCAAGAATGTTTTCCATTAACTGCTAGAAATAATGGAGCAGAGGATGGAAAGGATTTGTGTATGTAGTACTCATTTAGAAAATAATTTCAGGGTGCATTCTCCTCAGGGATCTCAGCTTAAATAAGCTCAGGAAGCAAAGGATTTAGCTCAGAGGTGCAGTTAACAAGCATTGCTCAAGATATTGTGCCAGACTGCAGTGCCTGCCAATTAACTATTATCAATTGAGAAAAGGAAATAAGTTTCTATTTTGTCTAGTGAATGAAATGAGAGGCTGAAGCAGCCATTTTTATTGCTGGAGTTATATGAATAATATCAACATAATCCAGTCAAAGTGAAGGAAATTATCTCTCCGTTTTCAATCACCAGCCGTACAATGTTCCTGGTCTTTAACATCCAACTCGGTTCTGTTTGGCTATTGCAAACATGAACTAGATACAGATTGATTTTAAAAATGAATATGCTATGATTCAACAATAGCTACAGGGCGGTGAATCAAAACTACTCGCCTGCCTGTGACTCACTCTCTCTCTCTGTCTCTGTAGCGGCTGAATCGCTACAAAGAGGGTATCAGCTCTAATAATGCACAGATGATCCAGGTTTTGTGTAGTTTATCTCTGTCTGGGCATCCCAAACTTATCCTCGTCACATCTGAATTAACTTGGTGGGTGAAGACTGCAGTTCAGCAGCTTGAGAGTTTGCCTGTTCTGATGAACTGATATATGAGATCTGTGCATGTAGAGGGTATTAAAGATCAGGGTAGAAAGATCATCAAGTCTCCATAAAACAGAACAACAACTTTTGGGATGGGAGAAAAAAAAAACCTCCAAACATACATTTTTCCACTAATAAGGCAAGAAAACTTTGTGTTCCTCACGCCAGAAAAAGGCTTTCAGAACAATAAGAGTGATCCTTAAATTACAGGCTTTTTCCTGCTTCTCAGCACAGCATGTCCATGTGCAATTTCTCCTCAGCTTTCTCCGTGCCACTTCCTTTAAAATAACAGACTGGACCTGTTCCGTGAAATTGTTCAAGCTTTCGGAAAGCTGAAGGTGCAGACAGGGGCTTCTCCCCTCTCCTGTGTGAACCTGCCCCACTCCATCTCTCCCCATCCCAACAAGCACTCCGGGACCAGGTCTCCAGCAATTCTACTGGGAACTGGCTTCAAGTGATGAAATAAACTGGATGGGGGAGACTTTATATCTGCTTTTTCCTTTTTCTTTCCCAAAGGAGATGGAAAGAATAGCTGCTGTGTTTCTTTCAATGGACAAAATTCAGTTCTGAATCCACCAGAATTACTCCCCTTGTGACAGGACTGAATTTAGCTCAAAACAAACTTCTGACTTTGCATTCAGTCAGGTGTGTTATGACTTAACACTTCCATATAAAAATGAATTATACCTCTTTGACTTTTTGTTAATTCACATATTCCGCACAAATATAATGAAACCTTACAGCCATTTCTGTGCTTTCTGTGTGTGGCTCTTTGGCTCCACTGTCTGGCAGTGATTTGAAATTTTATATAGCAATGTAAAGTCATTTATTTTTTGATGTAAGTAAGATGTCACTGTTATGCTCCAGAAGACAGGGGATATTTAAGGTCCCTGGACAGTATATAGCTGCCTGTCAGATACAGTAGATGGAAAAGGTGTGTTGACATTAAATGCTTATTTAGTGTTTAGGTTTTTAGTGGTTATATTAATTGGAAATTATCTCAAGTTATAGGATTCAGATCTATTACTTCCAGGGTTCTTGTGTATTATGAACTAAAATCTTAGATTGCTCCATTTAAGGACAGGAACATGCTGAAACTCAAGAAGAGACACCCTTTAAGTATTTCCTTGGCCTGTGTCTTTCCTTCTCTATTCTTCAGAGAATTGCCATGAGCCCCTAAATAAACAGTTTGCAAGAAATAATTGCATCCATTCTCTTCCCTTTTTCCCTGTTGTTAAACTCCCTTTGATAAGGCTGAGATGTTTTTGGAATGCCTGCCCTAAGCAAGTGCCAGCCTGTCTGCTGGGAGGAGGGAAAAGGGGCAGGCAGCAGTAGAAGGAAAGGTTTTCACTTTCTTCTATAGAGACGATACTCGAGATATCATGGCAAGGACCCTGGTATACAGAGTTAGTCAGGAGGGCAGACAGGAATTGACTGAGTAAGGGTACAGCCAGGTGTCCCGAGAAACACATTTCCTTTCAAACCAGCACTGCTGACTTTGAAAGAAGTCCTAGGCAGCTGCACGGTCTGTACTGCAGGAAAGACTAAGTACATTCAAAGCCAAAGCCTGCCCTCTTGGCTTCCTTCTACCAGAGGACCTCATGAAAAGGGCTGAGTTTGATTCACGTGCTCTCAGTGTAACTGCTTCAATCTGCAGGCGTTACAGAAACACCACCTGCCTTCTCGCAGCACCTACCAACGGGGTCTTCAGGATCTGCAGAGGGCACCTGGGCTTCTCAAAGCGAGCCCTCTGTTCATCTGAAATCTGAGGATGTAGAGTAACATTTTAAAATGTTTTCTAAAAGCCAAATGTGCAACAGAGCATGTGATTCCACACCTTGTATCTAAGACAACCCCCTACTCCCATACCACTCTTCCCATCCCACCGGCTCATGATCTTTTGTTACCCTAAGTCTAAATACATTGGAAGGCTTCAGTTGGATGATGCATGTTCCTCCTATACCTGTTGGCCATTTTTGCTATAGTTCAATAAAAAGAGAAGTGTTATACTTTGAGAAAACTGGAGGAGCTAAATTAAATGTGACGCAGAGGCTACCTATGCATTAGAATAATTGGAAGTAAGACCTCTTGTATTTTCATAGACAGAATTCCTGGATTTAAATAATACAGGGTTGTTTTTTTTAATTGTGGGCCAAAAAATTCAACAGGAGCAGTTTTCAAAACCAGTCTTCTCTAATAGGAGAACTTACACGGGGATAATAGTTCTTTTCTTTCTTAACAGAATAGTCTATTCTTACATAAGCAGCCATATATTTATAAATAAGCATTTCAGTCTGACATGTTGTACCTATAGGGATGATTATTCACACACCTTTTCATTATATTTTCACAAAATTATTCCATTGCTCGGTGAATAACTGCAGGTTTGCTCTAATCTGTAAATGAGCTCCTTCCCCTTCACATTTGGCAATCAGTTTAGCTGTGGGCTTTGGTGTGGAGTGTGGCATCCTCTGTGCAACTTGTCTCACTTCTCATTAGTGCATTTTTTTAATATCCCGGTCTCCAGTTCTCAGATCTTCCTATTACCAACCACCTTTCCCTCTTTTGAAGGCCCAGAGTGGCCTATTGAATCATGGAATCACAGAATGTGTTGGGTTGGAAGGGACCTTAAAGATCATCCAATTCCAACCCCCCTGCCCTGGACAAGGACACCTCCCACCAGATCAGGTTGCTCAAAGCCCCATCCAGCCTGGCCTTGAACCCCTCCAGGGATGGGGCAAAATGCATCCCTGGCTTAGCCCTTGAAGTCCTGACTTCAGGCAAAGCAAAGAAGGTAGCCCAGAAAAATGGCATGTTATAGCTGTGCTCAACTGGGTTGATTTTAAAGGCATAGATTAGTCTCTTCAGGTTCCATAGCTTGTTTGTGCTTTAGTTTGGAAATGGTGTATAGGTAAGGCAAATATCTCCTGAGCTACCACAGAAATATATTAATGAACGTTTAAGGCATGGTGTTTGTATAGCCCTTCTCTTTGGGCTCTGGAGTTGAAAGAGAAGGAGAAAAGTCTGGAAGAGAAGCATGAGAGACAGGAGCAAATGTCTTGGGAGGTGCAAGGCAATAGATGGAAATGCAGACCGACACTGGGGGCACAGTGGGGAGCACGGGTCATGGGCTCCCAGAGAGACCCCAGAGAGACCCAAGACAGCTGGAGGAGCCGCGGCCACTCCAGGTCTGGGCGGAAGCTTGGGAAGGCAGCAGTGTGGAGAAGCAGAACCTTTGGGCTACATCCAGTGTCAGAAACATCAACCCGCCTGAAAATTCAAACCTCTTTCTTATCAATCTGGTCGTGTTCAAGGCCAGGCTGGATGGTCTTTAAAGTCCCTTCCAATCCAAACCATTCTATGATTCAACCTGTTCTGTTCGTAGGTCATTTTAAAATTTCAGCAGTGAGATACTGCTAGCTTATTACAACTGATCTTAAACAGTCTAGTGCTTCTCAGGTTTAAAACTAGTTTTTCAGTTCACCTGCAAAATACGTATTTTTTTTTTCCTGACAGATGGATAATAAGCACACGGGAAAAAATAGCTTTTATAACTGACTGGTCTGACTTGAAAGTGTATGATTTTTATGCATAAAAATGTATACAGCCTGGCAGTGTCAAAGGCTTAAAAGGAAAGATCATTATAGCTTCTGCTAAATGCAGCTCTGCTGCTAAATTGCCTGTGATCCTAGAGAGCAAAATCTTGCAAGAATAATCTATGGTTTCCCTGCCTGTTGTAACAGTCAGGTTCCTTTGAACACAGTCTTCCATCAACGTAGCACTCCTGGCTCCATTACTTGACATGTAGTTTTTCAAACATTAAAAGCACTTTTTCAAACAGCCCCATTGCCACACAGCTCTGGAATCAGTGTAAAATATTTACAAGGGAAATAACAGACAAACTAAAAGGAAATGCAGACCAGAAAATACTCTAGTCATGCAGGCCATGTCAAGCTGCAACAGACTCCCCGAAATTAAGATTTATTATATAAGCAAGTCTGGAGACATTACATCTGTGTTGTGTTGAGAGTTGTAAGGCTGAACTGCTGTGTGGAAGATGCAAAGGTCCCCGATTACAGTCTGGGCTTTCCTTTTACACTAGTATGTGCCAACTTCATTTGAAGTAGGCAAGGAACCTTCCATCCTTCTGGGATCAAATCCTATCTTTGGAGGATCACAGATGTCAAATCATATCAAATGGAGGATTTTACCATCTGGTGGTTGCCTATTTGTTTCTTTGCAGCAAGAACTGGTGGGGTCTGGCCCAATTTTATCAGGATGTAAATGGCCACCACTCCACAGCCAGTCTGTCAGTCTGTCAGTCCTAGGAAGGACACTGAAATTGTTACAGGGAAAGAAATTAATTCATCTTTTATCCCTTAGGCGATCAAGGTTAATGTTAAGCCAATACACAATAACACAAAGTCTAACTTTGCGGTCAGACTGACTCCCTCAGTTCTGTGGCACCCAGACACAATTTTTTCCCAGGCATTTAATGATGAGCTTATGCCTTCTTCTAGGCATGAAGGTGGCCTTTTCTCAGAGGTCACCAACCTCAACACGACTGCCAGTCACCAGCTAAGTGCAAGCTTTGCCTCTTGTGAACTCCTGGAGTCCCCCCACTTTCCAAGCTAGCAGATGTCTCCAAAACTTTTATCCATTTCTCCTACACTAGGATGAGACATGATATACATTTGCCTTGCACCGATCATGGTTATTTGATCCTGAAAACTGTTTTTCTCCTGACAGCCTAATTCGTGCCATCAAATTACTATTTATTAAATAGCTTGTTGGTTTAGGGCACCAATGATGATACAGTCAGTATCTCAGGTTATTGGTGACATGATCTGTTCCCTTGATTAACAGAATAGGATATTAAAAACATAGCTCCATGATATGATAGCTTTGGTGGCAAAATTATTCAGGTGTTTAAAACAATCCTTTGTTGGCTTTTTTTTTTTTTTTTTTAACTTAGACCATTTAGTGATCAGGTTTATGGGGTACCCCAAAATAACAGTTTTACCATCGTAAGTGAGGGGAGGAAAAGCAATACATTGCTGCAAGAAGGACTGGATAAGAGCAGAAAAGACTGAAACCAGCTTTTTCATGGTAGGAAACACGTGGGTTGAACCAGATTTACAAATCAGGGTTGCTGATTTTCTGTCTTCTTCTGGGAGTTGTTATTCAAAGTTGCTATTACAAGCTTATTTGATGCCACTGACAGGAGTATGATGGATGAGCTTGGGAAAAGAACCTGAAAATAACGAAGTCCAATATATTGCTTGCTTCTTAGAAGATAGATGTATATATTCTACAAGATTCACAAGTATTGTGTATTTTAAGCTTGCAAACAAGTTATGTGTGATCTAGATATTAGATTCAGAAAAGAATATTTACAATATTCTTTACAATACAACCTGAGGACTGATCTGCATAGGAAAGAATATTTAGTTAAACAAGAGGCTGCTTCAGTTTTTTTAATATGTACTCATGAGATTTTCTAAGTCACAAAGTTTTAAACAAAGCTAGAATCCATTATTTCAAAATTCTAACGTATCATATAAATGTAAATTACATCGCAATCAGAGGAGTGAATTCATCATAAACAGCATCTTTATGGAAAATGTTGAGGAGGAACACTTCAGATGAAGGAAGAAAATCTCATTACGGCATTGCAAGAGTGTGTGATTGTAATAGTTCTTGACATCAGCCAGCTATATATCTTCTGGAAAACCACAGGGGGAGTAAACACAGAATCTTTCATCCAAAGCAGATTGGTACTTAAAAATCTTTCAAGGAGGACTTTTGAACGCGTCTTTTGAAGATGCTATTGGAGAAGCTGTGGAGAGGAGCCTGCAATGTCCAGCCTGCTGTGTCCAGCTTTGGAGTCCTCAGCACAGGAAGGACATGGACCTGTTGGAACGGGTCCAGAGGAGACCAAGATGATCTGAGGAGCCCCTCTGCTGTAAGTACAGGCTGAGAGAGTTGAGCTTGTTCAGCCTGGAGAAAAGGCGGCTCTGGGAAGACCTTAAAGCTCCTTCCAGTCCCTAAAGGAGCTCCAGGAGAGATGGGGAAGAACTCTTGATCCAACTCAAACTATTCTATGATTCTATGGTTCTAGATTCTATGGTTCTATGTTCTAGAGGTAGGAACCAGACAGGGGACACCTTTGCATGTCACCTGTCTTCTCTGTTGGTAACAGAGCCATCAGAGGTAGACCCTTAGCCACCTGCCTCCATTAGAGTTGTACTGCCAAGGACGTTCCTCTTTTCCTCTCTTCCTTGCACAGAGAGGAAGAGACAAAATGACAGAGAAGAGAGATTGTACAGTCCCAAAACAAGAGGAGAGCTTTTGTGCCCTGACCTTCATGGAATGGTCAGGGCCAGTGATATGCCGTGAGAGGCCATAAGCGATTTCCCCTGTCCTCGGCTTAGGTGAGCCCACCATGCCTCCGTGGGTCACCTCATGGGAACAGCAGGTGACCAGAGCACAAAGCACATGAGCTGTGCCTAAGTTTCTTCTCAGAACAAATTTTTCATCCAAGAGGAGAGAACACGTCAGGCACAAATCTTGGTAAGGTAAAAGAGCAAATCATGGAGAGACAAGCAGATCTACCAGCTTAGCAGGAACACACAAGGTAGTGGAAATTCCGGTTTTGAGGTATCTTCTGAGAAGAACAACAGTTAGTGATGTTGGAGAAGGACAGCTTGATGTTTTGTTTAATGTCAGAATCACTTTGTGTTTTATTTCCTTTTTTTTCTTCTTGACATATCTGTTGAGTTGCTACCACTTCTAGAAAAACAAATTGAATGCTGGAAAGATTTGTATTCCAGGAAACACGGTCAGAGATAAAACTCAAGACTACAGAAAGATCTGTGATTCTACCTGAGTTATTCATAACACCTTCAGCTCTTAAAAAAAGACAAGATCTTGCACATCTAACATTTTCCTCAAAATGTCTGTTTGTGTCCAAGAACCAGAAAGATAAGATCCTGTTCTATTCTTCCTCCCCTTGCAGCAATTCACCCATAAATGCCCCAAGTGCCTCAGGCTATCTGATGTTAAAGAATATGTGTAGGAGATACATCACTGTCCACAACATTTTCCTTGAATATCTCAGGTTTTCCAGACCACAACAATATTCAACCACATAACAACTGTTGTGGAATATGTAGTAACTATTATATAATGTATAATGAGGTTTCAGGTAGAAACCTTTGGCCATTATCTATCCAGCTGTTGAGTGGATAACCCATCTCATTTACAACACAGGGCAATTCCAGCTCTTGTTCATTATCTAAGATTTCCCTCCATGAAAGACTCTCCTGCACATTTTGATTTGGAACAGGAAAAAAAAAAAAAAGCTACAGAAAGCCACCAAAACAACTGCGTTGATGCATTCATAAATATCAAGCAGAAACAAAAATTGGCTATTGTTATATTGAACACCTGGAATGAAAACATTTCTCAGGCTTATGCTGAAATTATTAGCTCCTAAATAAATCTTGCTGGGATGTATTTGAAGACCCCATTTGCAATTCACATCTGATCTACTTTCTAATTAAACAGTGCTTACAAAAGTACTAATAATGAAATGCATGTAAAATCATGTAGTACAAATACCCAGTACATGTCTTCACATTTCCTACTTACACCCAAAGCATTTATGAAATCCATTCAAACGACGGGGAGGTAAGGGGATGGGAGGGTGGTCTGTGCATTCTGAACTTTGCTTTAAAGGAACCTTGTGAAATTTTTTAAATAAATATGTCTCGTTGTTTAAAATAGACAAAATTCAGGAGTAAAATAAACTTTATTAGAAAAGTTTTCTTGGAGAGCCATGCAGTAAATTTCAAGTATAGAAAATGCTTCTTTAAATGTCATATACACCTGCCAGAAACTTCAAGCACTTTTCCAGAACTTATCCTGCTGGTACTGGACCAGCAACTGGTACTGGACCAGCAGCTGGTACTGGACCATCCCTACGCAACCTGTAGGATAAAAAAAGCACAGGAACAGAACCTCAGAATGTTGCAAGATCTGGCCTTGCTGGGGTTTGGGATTTGGGATCTGGTATTTGAATGTGCTCTGTAGCTGCTCTATCGTCCCCAGGGCCTTTGCACGCCGCATGGTAAAAGTTCAATAGAACTTGGTTATTTTTTGTACTAATATCACAATGCTCAAGCATTAATTATTGCAAAGGTTTATATTTTAAGTTCAAATCTCTTTTGTGATTTGCAGAGCATACATGAAAAGAATATGCTGAACAGACAGAACAAGGCAGATGCTTAAAAAATATTTGGACACATAGTTTAATAAAATCTTTGAATTCTCTTTCATATTATCTGTGGACTACTTGTGTGGCATTTACGAACTACTTGTATAGCTTTTCTGTACTCACAAAAACATTTATGGAAATAAAGGATCATGGGTATAGACATGAACATGTTTTTATCTCATTTATGCTACTGGCTTGGAAATGTTCTGTGGGTTTGTGGGAATCAACAGCCAACATCTGTGACTGACACTCTTGAGTAATCAAGAGAATAAACTATGTTCAAATAAACCACTGCATGTTTCCAGGCACAGCAAAGCAGAAAGTCAGCTCAGAGCTGAAACGATATTCAAAACTATTAGAATTCTAGTTGGATTCATATGTGTTTGTAGATAATATTCATAAAGCTGGGGAGGTAGCAAAGTCAAACACTTATTTCAGATAAGTACTGGGCCCGTCGTTGCCCTTCAAGGCACTTTGTTCATCCAGTGGGGTGAACAGCAGCAAAAGCCTTTGACGGCTACTCAGGTTCAAAATTGAAAACTCATTGGCAAACCAGCTTATTTCATTATGCTCCTTTAGACCATGATCGCTTGTAATTCTAGCCGGATATTTTCAACCAGAAATATATTCCCCAAACCAGGTCAAGGACACTGCTGGGAGAACCTAGGATTTGGCAAATTCTGTTTGACCAGGACTGCAAATTCGAACAAATCAAAGTCTGTTCATGAATAATCTGTAAATACAGAAGGAGGCTAAATTTGTCAAACAAATTCTTAACTCTACAGTGTTTGCCCAAAGCTTCTCCCTACTCAGAATGCCCTTTGGTCTCAACCAATGTTCTTTATGTACTCAGTATAGGAAAACACTCAGTACTGGGAATAACTGAAGTGCTATGAATTTCAGAGAAAAGAAGTTTACCCCAAGCTTTTGTGCACATCTAGATGGATTTGGCTCTGGTAAAATGCTGGTGCCTCTGCAGTCTCTCACCTTTATTCATACAGCAGGAGTAGTTTAACTTAAACAAAGGAGAGTCTCTCTGAAACAGAAGGAGGAGCTCAGCCCCTCTGGCTCAGCAAGCTTAAGACTGGTTCAGACCCAAAGGGTCAGTCACCCAAACCCAGCGGTCCCTCTCCGTGTTCTGATATATGCTGGTGTGTCCCACAGGCATGTAATCCTGCAATGAAAGCCACCCCTGTCTCAAACTGACTTCTCCATGCACTGTCCTATGATGGAAAGCGTGTATCCATCTGCCTACTCCAACCTATCAGCTGAGGCAGAGAAATAGACTATGGGCATCCTCTGAGTCCATCCCCAAAGTAAGTGAGACAAAATCTATCACACTCAATATTTTTGTTTCTTTTCCTTCAGGTCAGGGAGTAGGAAAAGTAATATTTTTATTATTTACAGTTATGGAGCTCTGCAATACAGTAGAAGATCAAATTTTAAGCTGGAAGTACTTCAACTTTAGCCATGAAAATAGAATCCATCTCTTCTTTTCTCTTCCTTTGCTTCTGTGAATTTAGGTGGGATGTGACCCTCATCTTGGGGTAGTATCCTTGCCTTCTGTGATCTCTGGTTAATGTCTTTAATTTGAGTATTAGACTGACCTAGTTAATTAATCATAGCATACTCCCAAAGTCTCACTAAACCTATCATGGACTTCTTGTGTTATACTTAGCACAGCTGTTCAGCCGGCATTAAAAAGTCTTATCTTCTCTCCCCAGGGGCGGGTAATCTAACCTCTAAATCTAGAAAAACTTGCAACAACTGTTGAAAAACGACATAGGCTGTCATAAGATCCACAAGCAAGCTTTCCCCTGCTAGTTTTCAGTTAGTGATTGAGCCTTGTTTTCTATTTCTTTTTCAGTAGCAAATGGTGACTGATTAAGGCTTTTCACTGCAAATCAAAGGCATTCATCTTGTTTTCTGTAAAAACTGGGGTAGTGACAAATCCAGAAATGCTTTGCCTGAATCTGTTCTTTGGAGGAACTTTGGCTTGGCCCAAGATATGTGTTTGATGAGTGTAATATCTTTTACCCCAGTGCATGAAACTAAAAGCAATTGCTGTAAGAAGTTGAGCCTAGTGATTGAGCCAAAAACTTGAGCCCTTGGGCTTTCTCGGGCTTGGTTCTGCCACGGAGGTTTACGCTTTCGAACAATTTTGGAGGGGTTCACTGTCTAAAACATCAAGGGTCCAAGCAGAAAATAAAGTGCACGTGGCAATTAAAAGGCGAATTTTGAGGCTGTTCTAAAAGCTCCTTCAAAGCATTGCTGCTGATTTCAGTGATCTTTGGGTCAACTGCTGGGGCCTTTACTTCTGTGCCTATCAGTTGACAGCAGGAGACAGATGAAATGAGTGCTCTGGACAGGCAGCACAGTTAAGCGGAGCTGCAGGTCAGAAAATTTATGGTCTGACCCTGCATCTGCTATTGATGCCAGCTTAGAAATATCGCTACATCCCTCTCCACCTCCGTGGGAAAAGGGGATGCTCGCCCACCTTTTAAGGCATTGCACTTCATGCTCCACCAGCAGCAATCATTCTATGACTACAAGGCTTAATTATTTGAAACAATTTGAGATGTAAGATGCTCTGAAAGTATGAAGTGTTATCATTAATAATAATAATGAAAAAGAAAATAAAAATCTCCAGTAAATTAACACAGTACCACGGATCAGTTCCAATCTTGTGGGTTTTAAGCATAGCATTTCTTCCCAAGGGCTACAGTAGGGTCTTTCCTCCTTTATTCATTTCAGCCAACACTTATGTCCAGATTGCCTTTTAAATATTTAATAACTGCTTGGGACATTTTATTTTATGGTAATTTCCACATCATGCATCCCTGGGCTTCTAAATTCAGTGCCAGGTTTTAGAACAAACAAAGTTAATTCCTCTGTGCATAGATCACACGACCCTCCCTTCGAGTTTTCTGAAGGTCAAGTGAAATATCCAAAGGCATTTTTTGGTGGTTTTTTTTTTCCATTTTTCACACCCTTCTTTCCACCCACCATCAAATCACGCAAAGCTTCTCTTAATCATTCTCAGGAAGACAAAAAGTTATAGTGCGGAGCAATGGAGCAGAATTTCACACTCCATTTGCACAATAACTCTGAGGGCTGCTAATGCGCTGTTTGCTTTTTAGCAGGCATCTCTGCAGCCATCACTGAAATGCATTTTGGCGCTGCTCCCAGGGCAACTTAACTATTTATGACAGCTTGTCTTGAAGTGCCTACATGAACATTAGGATGTCCACGGCAATCTGCAAATTGACCCATCCACATGGCATTTGAGATCAGATGGAAAGAGCTTTAATAATGTAATGAAGGTTAGGATAGATGTCATTTTTAATTTATCTTTTTCACTCGGGCTCCGGCAGCAGCTCCGATTTTCCATCCCATCTTCTGGCCAGGATATGTCAAATTGTGAAATCCTCCCGTATTAACAGACGCTAATGACCTGACTCAGACTTGGACTTTTATTACACATTCAGTTCAGACAATAAATGGGAAATATAAACTCCCATCCTGCGTAAACCATTTACCTCCAGAGAGTGAACCTGCCACACCAGACCCAGCTGTTTGCTTATTGTCCAAGATGAGTGATGGATGAGTAATTTAAAAGACAGACATTTTTCATGACAGCTTTCATTTCCATGCTGCTCCAAGGTTCATAGGTGGATTTTATCCTTCAACCTTTATCTCAATGTTTTATTCTCTCTCTTGGAAGCAAAGCTGCCTAATAAAGTGAGGGTTTCAGACACATGCAATAACAGGGAAGGAGAAAACAAAACTTGAGCTGAGATCCAGCTTCAGCCCCCAGCCAGAATGAGGAGTTATGTCAGGGAGGATCCCAAGGGTGGTGGAGGTGAAGGCTCCTAACTCCGCTGAAGATTTATTCACAGGGCAGCCGGAGTTAAGCTGCCTCACCTCATTAGGCCACGCTGTTGCTGCTTAAAACTTGATGTGCATCAGGAGCTGAGAGAGAGAGGCAATTTGTTACCGACAGGTATAGCAGAGGAAGGTGCAGAAAGAGAGTGAGTTGCTTCCCATCTTTGCACCTTCACCTGGTTTGACTACAAATATTCTGTGACTACAAATATTCAAGCCAATATTCAAAATATTGGTTTGAAATATATGGCTGTACAGTACACATTGCAATTTTCCCAATAACCCATCTCCTTGGGTGATAATTATCTTTCTCTCTCTGTCTCCCCCACAGGGCTAACAACATTCTCACCTCTCTCTTTGCGAACACCTTCCATTCCGTGGATACCAGTCACCTTTTTGCTCCAACTCTCTGGCTGATTAGCATAATTAAATTATGTTAGAGTCGCTGATCCCAGCTTGCACTCAGTTTGAAGTCTGTTGCTTCTGTTCTAACAAGCATAGGGTGTTGAGTAGCACAAACATGATCATTTTTCTATCAGTAGATTCTAACAAAAGACTTTTTCTCTCTCTACTTCTTTATAATCAGAAGCCAAAAACCTACACATACAGGTCTTGTGTATACATAACTTTTAAAGAGTCTATATAACAACCAGCAAAATGGGACCTCAGCTTCATTAAGACATTAAGCTTTAAGTTAGAAAGCAGATTTCACAGTAACAAAAATGATTGTTCAAAGAAATGCCTTGGTTTTGCTTGTCAGAGATGAACAACTTAATTTTATTTGCTATGGAAAGTGTAATTTATTCCCAGAATAAATGCTGATCAGAAGTGCATCAGAAAAATGTGATCAGAAGTACATCACAAAAGACTAAGCAATAAACAGCCCTTCATGTTTGAAGAAAGGTGGCAGGAATTCAGAGAGGGGAAAACTGAAGCAGGACATGGGTAAAAGGTTTTTATGAAGTACAGAATAGTATCAGTATCCATAGCTCTCACCCTCCAAAGCTAGGAGTGAATAACAGGTCTCTATATGCCAAATATTGTTCACCTTACTGCAATGGGCAGCCACCATCTGGAACAATCCCTCTCACACCAGACATCATCACTCCAGCTCTTCCTGGAGATGGTTCACAAAAGGCCTCAGGGACTTCATAACAGGCTGTGAGGACAGGCTGAGAGAGTTGGGGGTGTTTCAGCCTGGAGAAGAAAAGACTCCAGGGAGACCTTAGAGCCCCTTCCAGTCCCTCAAGGGGCTCCAGGAGAGATGGGGAGGAACTCTTGATCAGGGAGGGGAGCCATAGGATGAAAGGTAACAGTTTTAAACTGGAAGAGGGGAGATTTAGATCAAATATTAAGAAGAAATTCATTGCTGTAGGGGTGGTGAGAGCCTGGCCCAGGTTGCCCAGAGAAACAGTGGCTGCCCCATCCCTGAAGGGGTTCAAGGACTTTGAGACACTTGGTCTAGTGGGAGGTGTCCCTGCCCAGGGCAGGGGGTGGGAACTGGCTGACCCTTAAGCTCCCTTCCAACTCTAACCATTCTATAATTCTATGACAAGAGCAAGAACCGGGCAGAGCCCCTCGCTGCCACCCTCCACTGGGTGGCATCACGTCTGGTCCACACTCTATCACTTTGCCCAACTAAAGATGCTGTTACACAACTGCCATAAAAAGAGGTTCCCTTTTTCTTCAATGTTTCAGCCTTGTCTTGGAATGGCCTAATAGCAACAACCATTACATCTTAATGTGACACAGATTTCTCACATGAAGTTTCTCTGTGTAAAGTTTCGCTGCATTCAGTATCCTAACAAAGGCACTGGTGGATTACAGTAGCAGTCTAGACAAGATCATCCTGGAGAGGTATTTTATTTTGCTTCATTTTTATTTGGTTTTCCTTGCTTGTTTGTTTAAAGACAGATGGACAAAGAACAAGCAACAGGGTTAAGAAAGGGATATTGTCATTGCCTTAATCTCAGACGTTTGACAAGAGGTAGCATTTCCTGTGATTTAGTAGGGTGGATGGAATTGTATCTTCTGAGAGAGATTATAGATTGTGGCTGCAGACATTAGTCCAAGCCAAGACAGCAGCAGGGATTCATTCCACAAATGAATCCTCTAACAATTCACAAAATAAAATGTTTGTGGTTGGTTTTTTTTTTCCAAGAACCTGATCTAGTGTCAGTAGGCTCAGCAGTAAAGCTGTCATTGCATCAGGAGTGGTGTCTGAAGCCATGCCTATGAAGAATTCATCCCATTTCTGTCCTTCCTTGACCGAAAAATGTGAGATCAATTGTATCTGAGCACCATTCTGGAGCTTGGCACCCATGTGAGTTGCATTGGATTGTCAATTTGCTTTGATTGCTCTCAGTCCATTTTAAATGGAAGTGTTGCCTGACAGTCTTTGGAGTTTTTATGTTGTTTTTCACTACTGAGTCCTTGCCACCCCAGAGGAATTGCTCCAGCAGGCTAACTGGGAGCTATCAGCTCACTGCCCAGTCTTTTGGGTTATGTCCAAAGTCGCAGAGAAATAAAAGTAGAAATATTAAGGAAGATGCTGTTTCTCGAAAGTTTTAGTATCTGCAGCATCCTAGGGGAGGAGATCCAGAGTTTACACCAACAACATGTGAAGAATCACTTCCATTGGAGAGTTTGGGGCCTACCAACCTACCAGCAAGCCACCAAGGTAGGTCCTTTAGATAACCCTTAGATCATCTCACAGCGAACAATTGGCCTGCATCACCCTCGTTGTGACACTTAGTTTTTTATAAAACCTTTGCCACATTCCCTCTCAGGTTGTACCTTTTCCAAAGAGTCTCAGGACTCATAGTCATTCCTCCTGTGAAAACAATTCCAGACCTTTTTTCTGAATCTCTTCCAACTCTATTATAGCCTTTTCGAGATGAGGGGGATAGGGCAGCACAGCACACAACCGCCGCATGGATTTCTACAGTGCCACAACAATGCTCTGTGTTTCATTCTCTGCATCTTTCTTAAATGTCCCCAGCAACACGATTGCTTTCCAGGCTGTAGCTCAGCACCAAGCTAAAATCTTCCTGAAACTTTTTATTATGACTCAAACATCTCATATTGTTGTGTGTTCGCCATAACACACATTTTGTGTAAATCAATATCAACCATATAAATAATTCACTGGCTTATGTGATGAAAAGAACTATTTATAAATGGGAAACTCTGTCGTCTCTCTGAAGCGTACTCACAACCTCAGCTCCAACATGCTCCAACATGCAGTCATGGTGCGATTTGGTATTGGAAGGTCGTTCTCACAGGATAGAAAATATACAAGCGCGTAAATAAATAATAAATAAATACTTTAAAAATTAATTTTTAAGTTCATATAACATTCATGGAGAACAAGGGCTGGGTGAAGATAAGGACTACTGCTTATAGAATGGAGGCAGAGCAAGCCTTCCACACGCAGCCTGCCTCAACCAGAGCTGGCTGAATATTTCAAAAGTATTTTAGGTTCCACTCCTACCTTCTCATCTGTGGAAACAAGACCTGATGCCTGCAAAGAATCTTCATAACATCTCTGGGACACCAGACAAACTCAAAGGTTTGTTGCTTGGTTGGGTAAATACTTAAAAAGGTGAAAAGAATAGAATATTGCCTCTTTTTTTCATTTCTGTATTCAGATTAGGGAACTATGGTTATCAACAAGATCAAGTTCCTGTTATTGTCAGTGTGAAATTAGAAAAATAAAATACTTCTGAAGCCAACTCCATTCCATCTGCACTTGTCTTAAAAGTTGGGGATAGCCAGCTGAAATGTTGATTTTCCTGCCTCACAACTTTGATGAGTCCCCCTGTACACATCCACAGCCTGTCTTTACTCCATCCACAAACACGTAACCATGCATCGTGCTTCCCTCGCAGACAGTTTGGAAGAAAAACCACACTATTTGGGTGTGAGCGATCTGTGGCTGTATGGCTGTCTCCTTCCACAGCCTTTGAGTGGCCAAGAGAAGCCAAGAGGCTTCTCAGCACCGAGTCCCACAGTGAGCCCCTGACCCAGCACTGCCTCACTCGGCACGCAGTGATTTTTGAGAAGATGGGGCTGCCTGCTCCTATGTACTGCTTTTAAATTGCTTTTAAATTTTAAAATTTTTAAAACAGCACACCTGGAGGCAGCGCTCAAGTTCATAAAATTATCTCTGAGGCTTTTTTCGAGGCCAGATCAACAAAATTACTTCATTGTGTGGGTGTGCACTTACTGGGACCTGCAGAAATTCACAATTTAAAATTTTTATAAAAGATAAATGTATTTGCTGGGTTTTGAAATTGACAATGTCACGATTTGCATGATGTCTGGTATGAAAGCTACATATATAAATATATATGGAACTGAATATACAAAGGGCCATGAAAAATATGTGAGCATAAATGTTAAAAAAACTCTTACAACCCCCGGGTTCACTGCACAGTTTTGTCAACAAACTCAATTCACCAAAAAAGCCCTCTTGCATTTCATAATCTAAAACCCAAAAGATGGTATTTCACATTAAAAAAAAAAAATCAACCAAAAAAAAGACAACAAAATACCTCACCAAAATGCAAATGCTCTACTTAATCTGAACTATTAAAAACCATATTATTTCAGCTGCTGAGAAGCCTCTGAAGAGAAACAGCACAGAGAGGTGAACAGGGATCAAGCACTGAAAGAAACTGAGATGTCAAAGGAAACATCCAGCTTGTGTGGGGATCAGGGTCTCTTTTCTCAGCAGTACATTCATAAATTTTATCCTGAGTGTACGTAGCGAGCAGAAAGTCAAGAATTTCATACATCTGGCAGCAGGCCGGCAGCACCTGGGAAGGTTTTATGTGGACTCCCCAAATACCACTCTGTTGTACACCTCAAAGTGATCTCCAGAGCCCCTCACTGTCTCCACGCACAAACCTATTGGCACGTCTCCGAGGAGACTCCAGCCCAAAAGGTCCCCAGTGGTTCCGCCGTACGCACCATAACGCTGACTTTCTTCTGCGACTCCCTGAAGCCTCTTTTGCTAAAGCACAGCTCCTTCATGCCAACTACCAGTAGCTTTTTGGCTTTCCATCCCCGTCACTTTTCACAGCAGCTAATCCCATTCCTCACTTGTCAAAGGAAGAACTTTGGAAAGCACTTACTAGGCTGAATTTGAATCAGCAGGCAGCTCTATATCCTGTTTAGAGTCACTTGAGCAATTCAGCCAGTAAGAATTATTAATCTCACTCTACCTGGAATTGCCATGAATTCTCTAGCCAAGAAGTTAGTCATTAAAATGAATACTGAACACACGTTATATCTTAATGCTAAAGGGACGAAGGCCATATAAGCAATTTGCAGATCTAGAGGGAACACTAGCTAATGTGAGTATCAAAGTTGAATAGTATAATGTATTCTGTCAAAGCTGAGCTTGGAAGTTGCCTTGTTACATTTATTCTGAATTCTTAACCATGGGAATATCATTGACGTCAAAGTGCCAGGTTCAGGCACTCGAAGGCAGACAAATATCTTACCCTGCAGGTAGTTCCAGTGACTTCAAGAGGGGCATAGATCATGGTTTGGGTTTCTGAACCATGGTGAATTCTACTGTCTGCTCAGTGAAACAGAAGATACAGCCTAAAAAGGACAGGAACTTTCCGTTTAAATAATTTGCAGCCAGTAACATGATCCTCCCTGTTCTGAGAACTAACTTTTTTTTCTTTGGAACCCCAGTAGACATCACTTATTTAGGCATGATGAGATGGGAGCAGATGTGCTTCCATCACTATCAGTCCTGGTTTCACCCGGCTTAAGGTGTAGCCTAATTACTTTGTAATTAGGATAAGTGTTGTCTTCCCAACAGGGAAGCAGGGGGGCCGGGCCAGAGCAGCTTGGAGTCATCAAAGCCATCTCGCTGCCTGAGGGCATGGTCTCCTGCCCCAGGGTCACTGCAGTGTCTATGTTTATCAAAGCCAAGCTGAATGAGTCTAGGCAGAAATGACAGTATTTGAAGTGAAAGTCCTGCTGAGAGATTCGGTTTTGTTATAAGGAATGCTCAAACTTTTTTTTTTATTTGGGAAGTAAAGGAAGCACTTTCTGTTTGAGAATAGCAACCTAAGAAAATAGAAAAGGAGAAAAACACTTGCCATGAGAAAGCAAAGATTTTCCAAAAGGAAAGACTTCAGTAATTTTTTCCCAGTTTACACCCAAGTAAAGGTTTGTTTAAGTATTTTAACTTGGAAATAAGCATAAAACTACACACCTTCTTTGTAATGCTTTCATATGAAGCTCTAATAGCAAGCCCATTCTTCCTGCCTTTCCTTGCCAGTAAAACCTGTCTTTGAACAACACGTCTTATTATTGTTATGAAAAAAAGCAATTAGCTCATTAGATGGGAGTGCTGATCTCAAGTGTCTGAGAGGGGAACAGGAAACAAACTTCCTTCTTATGAGCAAGCATTCTAGTTTTCAGAAAGGCTGAACACTAAAACTTTGGCTGGAGTAACAGACTCTAGCCTCCACACACCAGCAGATTTTTTTTCACCTGAATTTCAATTTTCTAGTCATAGAATCATAGAATGGTTAGAGTTGGCAGGGAACTTAAAGATCATCAAGTCTTCTTTCTCTCTTCATCTACTCTTCATTCAGCCTCCTTCAAAATCATTTCCTGGTTCCATGTTCTTAGTTCCATCATTTCTTAGTTCCATTTCTTAGTTCCATGGTCCTGGAGACATGAACTCTCTTTTGTCCTCAGAAGATGGCTCAGCTACTTCTTTATAAATCAAACAGTGGAAACAAGTTCTGCATGAATCAAACAGGCTTCCTAAAGCCTCTTGTAATGTTATGGCAATCGCCTGATATTTGCATTTGTGTATGCATATATATACACCAATGTACATAACATGTGTGCACCTGGGACCACAGGAAAGCAATGCCTTCAGAACAAGGCCAGACTTTTCCTTAACAGTTTCCTTAACAGTTGGAGATTCTCCTTTAACTTGCCATTTAAACTGCATCAGTTATTTCAGAGCTAGGTTCACAGTGTCTACACAGAGCCTGGGTTGTGTTCACAAACTTAATACAATACATAACGATGCACAAGCTCAAGATTATTTTGTTCACCACAACAAAGCCGCCGCTGGAGGATGTTCCTCAGAATGCAAATGGAAGCTGGAAAGCCTCCTAGAGAAGGAAGCAAAGAAGAAGACTGGAAACACCAAAGGAGGCTGAATAGACTCAACCGGATTGTCTAAAGTGACACTTTCTCATGGTGCACAGAGCCCCCCACGAACCAAGCACAGTCTGTAATCAGCACACTTGTGGACCTTGCTGAAGTACAACATCTTTTATACCACACGGCTCTCTCTGCATCAGAAGAAAAAAGCCACCTACAGATTTCTAAAATCCGTTCAGCCGTAAGTGTTCTTTCTGGGTGTCCTCAGTCGAAAACTGACTGCCTGAACCTGGTTATCTTAAAAGATCTGATGAACATATGCTGCAAGATAGTGCTGCTTCAGAAAAAAATGTTCTTGGTACTGTTACAAATGCTTCCAAGGCTGCGAGTTTTCCCACAAGAGAAACTGTCTTTACAGTAACTATTGTAAAAAATCCTGACACGCTAAGGTTCTTATATTGTATCTTATTCCACACTATCATTCAATCTCTTTAAAATTCCCCACTCGCTTGCTTGTTATCTATTTTGCAGCCAGCTCTGTGAAAGCACTGGCACTTTCTCTTCTGCCTTTCTCCTTAAGGTTACTAGTAACCCTTACGATGAAGGAGGCATGTGAAAATTAACCTACAGATAGTTCAGCCAAGCCAAGTGCAAGGTCCTGCACTTGGGCCAGGGCAATCCAGGCACAAACACAGGTTAGGCAGAGAATGAACTGAGAGCAGCCCTGAGGAGAAGAACTTGGGAATTTTGGTGGATGAGAAGCTCAACGTGAGCTGGCACCGTGCGCTGGTAGCCCAGAAAGCCAACCCCATCCTGTGCTGCATCACCAGCAATGTGGCCAGCAGGGCGAGGGGGGGGATTCTGCCCCACACACCTGAGGGACAGGATGCTATCCAAAGGGACCTGGAAAAGTTCGAGAAAGTGATCCCATGTGAACCTCATGAGGTTGAATAGGAAAGGAACTTGGGGGTGCTGATGGATGAGAAACTGGACATGAGCAGGCAGTGGGCAATTGCAGCCCAGAAGGCAAATCGCATCCTGGGCTCAAGATTCAAAAGAAGTGTTGCCAGCAGGCCCAGAGAAGGGATTCTGCCACTTTGCTCTGCACTGGTGAGACCTCACTTGGAGCACTGTGTGCAGGTCTGGAACCCTCCATAGAAGAAGGACCTAGACAAGTCCAGAAGAGGGCCAAATGCTCCGGGGGTTGGAGCCCCTCTGCTCCAAGGACGGGCTGAGGGAGCTGGGGTTGTTCAGCCTGGAGAAGAGGAGGCTCTGGGGAGACCTAAGAGCGGCCTCCCAGTACCTGAGGGGGCAACAGGAAGTCTGGAGACAGTCTGTTCACAAAGGCCAGCAATGACAGAACAAGAGCTAATGGCTTTAAACAGGAGCAGAGCAGATTTAGATTAGACATTAGGAATAATTTCTTTCCACTGAGGGTGGTGGAGCACATGAACAGGTTGCCCAGGGAGGCAGTTGAGGCCCCTTCCCTGGAGACATTCAAGATGAGGCTCAACAAGGCCCTGGGCAACCTGGTCTAGTTGGGGGTGTCCCTGTGACTGCGGGGGGATTGGACTAGATGGCCTTAGGAGGTCCCTTCTGGCCCAGATGATTCTAAGGTGCTCTGGGGAGACCCCACCTGGAGCACTGTGTCCAGCTCTGGAGTCCTCAGCACAGGAAGGACATTGACCTATTGGAGCAGGTCCAGAGGAGGCCACAGAGATGCTGTGAAGGTTGGAGCCCCTCTGCTGTGAGGACAGGCTGAGAGAGTTGGGGGGGTTCAGCCTGGAGAAGAGAAGGCTCCTTCCAGTCCCTCAAAGGGCTCCAGGGGAGATGGGGAGGGACTCTTGATCAGGGAGGGGAGCCATAGAACGAGGGGGAAGGTTTTTAAACTGAAAGAGGGGAGATTTAGATGAGATCTTAGGAAGAAGTTCTTTGCTGTGAGGGTGGTGAAAGCCTGGCCCAGGTGACCCAGAAAAGCTGTGGCTGCCCCATCCCTGGAGGGGTTCAAGGCCAGGCTGGATGGGGCTTTGAGCCACTTGGTCTGGTGGGAGGTGTCCCTGCCCAGGGCAGGGGATTGGAACTGGCTGATCTTTAAGGTCCCTTCCAACCCCAACCGTTCTATGATTCTATAATCTTTCCCTGATACAATTGTCAGCAGGCACTACCTTAATACACAAGATTTCTCAATGTCTTACTTTTGTAAAGCAAACAGAGTGAGATCAAAGATCCATGCTCATTTCTCCTCACACCATGCTAATTCAATCAACTCTTTTGCTAATTGTTATTCTAGGGTTTTTCAAAAAAATACTGAATTTTATAAAGTTGTGTGGTGTATGTCAAGTGTAGACTGGGAACAAATCTTTTGTAATCTCCATTCTAAGACTTGCAGAGTACTGTTACATACCACCACCCCCCCAAAAAATAGAAGAAAAAAAAAGCACCTCCGATGAATCATACCGGTTCAGAAGTATCCTTACAAAGTAATGTAATTCTTCATCCCAGTGACATTATTGATTACCTTTAAGAAGACGCTTAGCAGGATAAATTACTTGTTGCTATCTGCAAACCAGGCTTCTCACATTCTTGCGTCCCAAATAACTACTCTTAGATTTGTTGGTTATTTCAAGATCAATATACAAAGCCTCATAATAGCAGAAAATTAGTTCATCAATAGGAATTGACCAGTGCATAATCCCAAAACTACAGTTATGCAGATTAAAGGCACCTACGTTGTGTGTGTGCGCATGGATGTGTGAGTGGGTGGGTAGGTTTGTGTTGGTTTAAGACGACTCCCTCCCTGATTTGCCTGATCATGAAATTAGAAATTTTCCGTTCCAGTACAGACCAAATCTATGATTACTAAATCTGGTAGAATAGAGGAAATCAAAGTCTGGGATGACACAGCCAGAGGCTTTGAAACTGCATCCTATTTTCTGGATCTCTACTGAACTGAAAAAACCAAACATATGACAATGGAATTTTCTTGGGACCTTTTTCCATTCTTTTAATGTCTGGGTTCCAAAAACACTCCCTTGGAATGGATCATCCCTTTACACATAGCTTATGCATTGCTATGGAGCGGAGGGAGAGGAAAAGGAGAGAAGGAGGGAAGCAGTAAGAAGAAGAGTAACTCAGTTTCCCAGAGACCATAAGCATTCATTACCTGTGAACACCTTTCTGCACCACTGACTTGGATAATTACTTATTTCCAGTGTGACCGCTTTAGAGCTTCACATGAACATGGCATGTGAATGACAGAGAGAGGAGCCATCCCTAGAAAAAACCTTATGCAGGCTTTTTCTTTTCATGAACAATTCATTACATACATCTTTCAATTAGCTATCAACTTTTGTCCCCTCTTTTAAACAGAAAAATCAATCCTTCTAGCTGTATGTGCAAAAGTAGAATCCCTTTATTAAATGCAGGATAGTCTGAACATCTGTAAACATTGTGGATGATTACCACGTCTTCTGTAAATGATAAAACAACCAGAAAAACAATTGTTCAACTTGGTGGTTCAAGAACCGTGGAAAGCAGGATTTAGATCTGAGTTCTTATTTGTAGTTTGTCTCAATAATTTTATTCACTTCAGCCTATCACAATGAGTCAAGGAACCTTCTGGAAGAAAGGGTTTGCAAAATGCCTGGCACTTGTTCCTTCTGCTTCAACACTCCTCAACAGAGGCCTAGGAATAGTTGCCAGATTTGGCCAGGGAAAAAAAAAAGGAAACAGGAAATTTTTAGTACGTTTTCAACATTCATAATGTATCAGGATGGAGTCCTGGTTGAAATTGAGTTGCCAATGAAAGTTCAAGATAGTTGAGCTTTGAGCGTTAGCAAGCTGAAAGAAAAAAGTTCAGGTTGATGCAGGAATTCATAGGAGTCTCGTTTCAAAGGTTCAAATGATGCATATTATTATTCCTCAATCAGTGTATTTCCAGATGAGATCTCTGAAGTGAAATATTCAAAGCACCTAAGGACTTTCTGAAAAATGTACCTCTTGTGACCTCAATTTCCACTTCCCTCTAAATACAAGACTATAATCTAGGAAATGCTTAAATTCAAGAGCAAAGTTAATTACCTGCAGTTTTCTACCCTGTTATTTACAACTATGTACATCGAATATGCTGGAAATGTTTTTTCAGCAAAAATAAAAAAAGGTTTTACTAAATAAAGACCCAGGCAGAGGTCATCCTCCCACGGAAGCCATTTCAGTGCCAGCTTTGCAAAAGCCAGAAGGTGGTGGTGTGTTCATTCTGACCAGTGGTTTAAGACCCAGAAGAATTTGTTTATCATCTGAAGCTGTTCCATAATAGAGCAGAGATACAGCTGCTCAAATGGCTCACATCCAAGGTGAATATTCCTTGTCACCCCTGCCATACCTTCAACTCAATGTCTAGTCAAATCTTTTCCAGAGTGTGAAATAACTCCAAAAGAAGGATGTTGGGTTTTTTTACCTTTTTTTGAGGACACTCACCTAAGAAATTCTATTCCCCTGTTTCCTCACTCTATGTTGATCCAATTTGATCAACAACCAAGTGAATTGGTTTTTTGTTCTCACTGCTGCTGACCTGCCTGATTTTTTTTCCCCTGGTTCAGCAGGAAAACCAAGAAGTCAATTACTTCCACAGCCCCATGTGAAGTTTTTCGCACCAGGAATAGCACTCCCATTTCACTATCTTGTCCTCACAGTTCTTCCTTTTGGGAACCAGATTATGGCCTCATAAAACTGTAGGATGCTACTTGAAATGGCTTAAAAACAGTAACTATTAAAATAAGCTGGAACACGAATTGAATTGCCTCTTCTAAGGGATTTTTCCATCAAGAAAGGTAAAAGGTACAGTCTTCTTCTTATATCTGTGTCTGCCAATGTATGCACAATGTGTTTTAAGCCCAATTCAGTAGTCCCTCTTTCTGTACACGTAACTGTCTGTCTTGCAATTCATGTTTATGACATGGCTTTATGGTTTTTATGAAGTACAGAATATTATCAGTATCCATAGCCCTCACCTTACAGAACTAGGAGTGAATAACAGGTCTCTATATGCCAAATATTGTTCACCTTACTGCAATGGGCAGCCACCAGCTGGAACAACCCCTCTCATACCAGACATCATCACTCCAGCTCTTCCTGGAGATGGTTCACAAAAGGCCTCAGGGACTTCATAGCACCTCTACTGTGAGAACAGGCTGAGAGAGTTGGGAGGGTTCAGCCTGGAGAAGAAAAGGCTCCAAGGAGACCTTAGAGCCCCTTTCAGTCCTTCAAGGGGCTCCAGGAGAGATGGGGAGGGACTCTTGATCAGGAGTAGAACCATAGAATGAAGGGGAAGGGTTTTAAATTGAAAGAGGGGAGATTGAGATGAGATCTCAGGAAGCAATTCTTTGGTGTGAGGGTGGTGAGAGCCTGGCCCAGGTTACCCAGAGAAGCTGTGGCTGCCCCATCCCTGGAGGGGTTCAAGGCCAGGCTGGATGGGGCTTTGAGTCACTTGGTCTGGTGGGAGGTGTCCATGCCCAGAGCAGGCGCTTGGGCCTGGATGATCTTTAAGGTCCCTTCCAACCCGAACTGTTCTATAATTCTATGACAACAGGACCATCTGACCTGTGAGGGTATCTGATGGGTCCAGTTTTGGTTACTTTCCCTAATGGTCTGCAGTGCAGTGTTCTCAGCCCAATGCTGTGCAATGCCCACCCGTTTGAACCCATTTGTGGCTCCTCTGGGTCATTATGGGTACATCTGTCTGCTCTCCTCTCCTCTTGAGAGCCCTCTCTGCAGGAGAAGAATCCCATGGAGGACCCCAGGAGCCATTAATCCTTGCCATTTAGGGGTAGGGGAGGTAGATTTCCAGGGTTAGGTTCTGTCCTTACTGCGTACATTACCCAAGCTCTGAACAAGACCTGAGAGTAAATGTATTAAACCACATTTAATACATTTAAATGTGAGGACCAGAAAATACTGAAGTCCTAAAAATACTGTTTCTTTTTGCACTGAGGGCAAAAAGGCAAAAACTGAAGTTAGCCTGCAGAGTCCTGTGCTCTTCCCAAAAGCTGAAGTAAAATGTAAATGAAGTAAAATTTCTGCAAAACAGGGAGGGAAAAGTTAAGCGTTTCTACCGCCTTGACTCAACCTCCTTCTTCCCATTCAGCAGCTCACGCACACTGTGTGAGCTTGCTCTCGGGCCTTGAATTTGCAGAGCAACAATCATCTCCACCAGCCCTGCACTCGAAACCAGGAAAGAAATCACATCTGCCACATGCTACAGCCCTTTCTCCTCTTTTTAGCACCTTTCTCATGTACGTAAGTGATCCTGCCTAACACGACCCTCTCTCTTGCTCATCATCAGACTCCAGGGTAGCTGCTGACAGTTCTTGCAGGAATCTATCCCTATGTCCCAGTGTTGATATAGAGCTGAAATCAAAGTACATGCTTTTTCTTTTTTTTTTTTTTTCTTTTCCCTTTTGATCCCAAAAATGGCTATCAGCAGGAGCTCATGGTCCAGAATTCCCCATAATAAAGCCCATCGACCCCAGGAGGTTTCAGCTGCGCCGAGGAGATGTCTACAACTGGGACAATGAACGGAGATAATTCCTCTTGGCTGTCACTGCCTGCTCCAAGGAAGCAAGTTAAAGATGCCTGGACTTATTATACCTTCTAGCTGTATTTCTAACATTCAAATGAATGAGATAAAACATTTAAATCCTCCTTTCCCAGTTTTCAGAAGTCTTACCAAATTCACTGCCCTGAATGGTCTCAGGGTTCCATGGGTCACCTTAACACTGTGGAAGCAAACGGTTCTCAGGTGCCTATGCAGCCTACTGCAACCAGAGCCTTCAGGTACAGCTCCAGTGTGGCCAGTAATCCAAAGTATTTCCAGCAGGGCATCAGATGTTTGACATTCCTGCCTCCTGGCCGTGTATCCAGCAGCAGCAGCCTGAAGGCTTCCAGCCCAGTTCTGTGCTCAGTTCCAACCAGAATGGTTCAAAATCTAGCTCCAAAACCATAAAATGGTCAAGCAGTGTTCACGAGACGATAATGTTTTCATAGAATGGTTTGGGTTGGAAGGGACCTTAAAGATGATCTAGTTCCACTTTAAGAAGGAAAAGTTTGTGTCATAAATTTGTACCAGGCAAGTCCCTGGTAAGGGATGCCTGTCTTCAGACACACTGCTATTCTGAAGCAATAATCAGAGATGTTTGATTTTCTCTGGTGCTGTGTGGGTTCAGCAAAGACTTCAAGCTCATTCAAGTTCATTCCATTTTCAGAAAAAATAAACAGCATCAACCATCTCAATCTCGGATTCCATGGGGCTGCTTTTGGTGCTCTATCCACTGCCCTACAGAGCCACCAAACCTGTTCTGGAGAATACAGAAGATTAGAACAAAAGTTAAAGAAAGGTTTTATGTGAAATGGTTTCTATTTCATGAAACATTCTTGGTTTTTTGGTGTTAGTCTGGAAAGCAGAGGCACGTAGATATGGTAGTGATGGATCTGGCCAGCGATCTCAGGCACTGCAGGCGCTTGCAGCTCCCCAGTACAGAGGTTGCCTCTTTCCCTGAGGGAACTGGTAACACACGGTATTTTGAAAGCCATAGAGGGGAAGCTCCTACTCACAGTGCACTGAAGCGTAACGAACGAAATCTCATTAGCCACATCTGTCTTCAGGACAGCTCCAAGAGTAGGAGGAGGTTTCATGCCATATCAGCCTTCTTCATCTGGGGTACTGGAGTAACATCAGCAGGACCATCTCTCCCCTAAGCAAATTCAGAAGTCTTAGACAAAACAATTTCTTGTACGCATCCCCCTCTCCCCCTGCCTGGCACCCTTACCCTGCAGACAAGGACAGGATTAATTTTCCATTCTCCATTCACAGCAAATAAAGAATACAATGTTCATTCTGCATCATTTTCATCTTTCATCTTAATTATCACTGAGAAGATTACAGAAATCATTATCTTTATGATGATGAACGTCCAATTAGCATTTCCCATATAAATTTCAGATCATGAAGGAGGCTGTAATGGATAATGCAAATTCCTAATGGTCTTTTTTTTCCCTAGCTGAAAAATTGAGGTGCTTAACAAAATGAAATTTAATCTGAGCCATTTTGAAATAAGTCAAGAACTTTAATTACTTGACGGGGGGAGGGTGGGAGGGGGAAAGGGGGGAAGAAGAGACTGAAACTAAATCTTAAAAAGGGGCATATTTTAAAAGACCTTGCTTTTCCAGTTCATTGCTCAAGCTTTCTCCTCTAGACATCTAAACACTTGTCTGATTGTGCTCAATAAGTTTTAAACTATTGTGAAAGGTGGTGGAAGCAATTTCTTGCATTAGTTATACTATTTAATAAATCAATAAAATAATCCAAGAAACATTCTGTTGCCTCTAATATAGCATTTTAATTTATTCCCATCTATACTACTTACATGTAGAGTGAAATTGCCAATAATTACATCATTGCCATTGTAAGGCAGTAAGAGACACAACACATCCCTGGTGCTGGTCAAGGTGCAGAGATGTGCAGGGAGATATGCCAGTTGGATCCATTCCCCTTGGATAATTTTGGGGGAGAAATTAATTCAGCTGGCAGTTTTAGAAGCATCTCGAGTATTATTTGCACATAAAAGCTGCAATTACGAATGAGTCATGAGGTCCACATAGTCTAGTTTGTCATTTCTGATTATAAATGGTAACTATTTCCTCAAGACAGGAAAAAAACAGACTTTGCCTATGTCCTTCTGCCTAGGCTTATAGATAATTGTGGTAATATGAAGCAAAACTCTACCTGCTCCAAAAATTCAGTAGGAACCAGCTGTCTAGTCTTTTTTGCCTTTATCTCCCCTCTTTCTCTCTTTTTTCGAGGAAAATTCTACCCCTTCTTCTAGCCCATGTGCTAGAAGCTGCAAGCAGCTCTTCATCCTTTCCAGGAGGCTTTCCCTGTGGCACGAGCAGACACACACACGTACATACACACATACTCTCTCTCTCCCCTTCCTCTTCTTCACCCACTTTCCCATCCTTCACAAATGGGTTCAAGGATATGCTTTGCAGGTTCAGGATCTTGCTGAGGAGGTACACAAGCAGAGGTGCTGCACTGGATCTGTGAAAGACTCTAGCAACCTTGGGATGGCCTCCTTCAGAAAATGCCACCGTTTCAGTGGCAAGCCAGAGTAAAATGTGCCCAAGGAAATAATGCCTTACAGCATAAACTTTCCATTTTATAGCAAAAATGCTCTGTTTATTTCTAAGCAAACTATTTCTCTGGGAAGGTATTCTCTCCTAAGAACCACCTCGATCACCAGGGAGGTGGTTAAGGCCCCTTCCCTGGAGACATTCAAGGTGAGGTTCAGCGACGCCCTGGGCAACCTCGTCTAGTTGGGGGGCGTCCCAGCTGACTGTGAGGGAGTCAGACTAGATGAAATTTGAAGGTCCCTTCCATCCTGGACCATTCTATGATTCTGTGAGACGAAGCTATGTGGTTATATGTAACTTGACTTTCTTTAGGTCCAACCTTTAACCTACTCAGGACATGAAACAGCTCCCTAACTTTGACACTGCTTTCAGGACAGAAAGCTATTGCCGAAGTTTTTACTTGGCTTTGATGCTGGTACAGGCTGGTTTTTCCAAATCTTCTTGTGGCCTGTGACAATTTTTTTTGCGCGTTTACCATTTATAATTCTTATTAGCCCTTCTAAGGTCCAGTAAGTGAGTGATTCTGAATGACATTTGAGTGTTGTTCTGTTACTGTATATTGCATGATATAGATCTAAATTTAATTTTAGCATATGTGATAGATGCATGACATTAAATTACAAGGTCCTAATAAGCCCTGGCTACTGTAACTTCAGATTGTGTGTTTATTATTTGTATAAATGTCTAATCTATTTCTGAATCCTTCTTTAAGCTTCATCTCAATCATGTCTAACCATTATTATTCACCAAGCTACCAACAATTATTATTCATCTTAAAAAGCCTTGCTTCCCATCTATTTGCATAATTATTCTCACTGGTTTCCATTTGTTTTTCTTCATGAGAAAAAAGCAGGGAGGATTATCTGACTGTCAACTGCTCACACTATTTTATAAAATTTGTTTTCTTTCCTTTCTGTAAGTTTTGAATAGGCCATCTCCTTCGTGAGGAGATTTTGGGGTTTCTAGTAATTTTTTATGCCTTTTCCCCCATGCTTATATAAGCATTTGGATGTTGAGAAGTAGAGTCATAGAATCACAGAATCACAGAATCATGGATTTGGTTTGGGTTGGAAGGGACCTTAAAGATCAGCCAGTTCCCACCCCCTGCCCTGGGCAGGGACACCTCCCACCAGACCATGTTGCTCCAAGCCCCATCCAGCCTGGCCTTGAACACCTCCAGGGATGCAGCAGCCGCAGCTTCTCTGGGCAACCCGTGCCAGGCTGTCACTACCCTCACATTAAAAAATTGCCATGAACCAGATGCACTTGGCCTGGTTGAACTTCATGAGGTTTGCACAGGCCCACCTCTCCAGTTTGTCCAGGTCCTTCTGGATGGCATCCCTTCCCTCCAGTGTGTCGACCATACCACACAGCTTGGTGTCATCAGCAAACAGAGGGTGCACTCTGTCCCACTGTCCATGTCCATCTTTTAGGTGATGATGAATGGCCCTACTCTAGGGTCATGTCTCCACTACGCCATAATTACACTGCACAACTGCCTCTTTCCTTCCTGGTGTATTCCTCGCAAGAGAGAGATCCCTGTCCAGGATACACAGTGAGAGGCCTACAAAAGCCTGAACAGCACTTGGACCAGAATCATTCTTATGATATAGTTAACTGAAATCTACAGAAACTAATTGGTTGATTTCCCATCTTTAAAAAATTAGCAATGCAAGTAAAAATAGTGAAGTTTAATATATAGTTTTCATTTCTTTTTAAACTGTTTGGTAAGGGCACTGTGCAAATTTGATCTGTCCTCTTTTGCCCGCGGTTGTATTTCAATAACGTTAACAGAGAAGTAGAATTATCAAAGATTTAGCAAAGATTTTCTAAGTTGCTTGAAATAATTAGTGAAGTAGCTTAAAGAAACCATTTGAGAAGAGGAAACCAAATACAGCGAACACTAGGGAATGCACATAGGGAAGATGTTATAAATGCCTTAAACACAGTGAAAGAACAACAATACATCGTCACTTCAGCATTAATATAGGTGATAATCATGGTTTGTCTTTGGTCACTGAAGCAAATTAGTTTTTTCTGAATAAGATCTCTGTATGGTGAGGTTTTATTAATGTAAGCCAGAACAGGCAGAGATGGGTGTAACAGAAAGGACATGTTTGAGAAATTAAAACAAGGAAGAATATATAACATCAATTTAGGGTCTGCTTATCAAATAGTGAAGGGAAGAGGGCTTTATAGCTCTATAATTCTAAATGATGCTCTCTTAAAAGCCCATCAGGATATATGAGAAGTTGGGACAGTTTTACTGCCCTAACAGACAAATAGCCACGCAGACAAAGTTCCTGATGGAAAGTGCAGGAGCAAATTGATGAATGGACATCTGCAGCACAGTGCCTGATTTTTCAAGCTAAACTCATTAAGAAACCTTAATAGTGATTGGCAAGTTCATTGAAACATCAAGGCAGACAGGTGAACAGGAATATGCTTCAGGAGCTGCCGTGCCGTTGATTGGGAGTGAAAGCCATGTCTAATGTATTTTCTAGTAGATCTGCTTGTTGAGTAAACAAATTTAGCTCTTTCACACAGCGAAAATAAAGATGCTCCAGTGAAGCCAGGTGTTCCCAGGAACATACCACAGTCTCTGGGCACCACCTGTGTGTAAATCAGTTTTAAAGTGCTTTGAGTCTACAAAAAAAAAAAAAAAAATTTATTTGTGCAGCCTCATGCTGGGAGCCAGGAGAAAGAGCTAAGGAACCTTGGGTCTGGTTACATCTCGGTTCCCACTCTTCTTGCTTGACACTTTGCTGTTCAAGCCTGTCCCACTGTGAAAAATACCCTTACTAATAAAGACCTGCCTGTGTTTCGATGGGAAGTTACAAGATTTAACCAGTCAGAACTTGTTTCTATGCAATTGAAGCTAATGGAAGTTCATTATTGACTTTAGTGGGTGTAGGAACAGAACATTAAGGGGTTTAAAGTCCTTGCATCCAAAATACATAAGTATAAAGCAGACCACGGTAAAAGCCGTTTTGCCGAGCACGTGGGTTCAGCACCATATTCATCACTCAGATGCTTGAAGAAATGTTTTCAATGGCCTTATAAGTCATTTGTTCACATAAGCCATATTTTAATCATGGAGAGTTGTTGGCCAACTGACGAATATTTTGCTAGTTCTTTCCCTTTGTCTCAAAGGGACAAAATGCCTTTGTCTCAGCAACATTTTGCATCTTCCCCAGGCAACTCTGTGCCATTCACGCATTCATATTTGCACAAGAAACAAAGAAAATTTTATTGTGGAGACAGGGAAAGGTAGTATAAACCTGGAAAACTAATGACAGGGAAAATGTAAGAAGTTTAGTTCTTAACAACTGGCAGACAACTTTGAAATGAGATGCTTCTGAAGAAATTCTCTCCCTAACACTATCAGGGAGTGGTTTGCTTTCTAGAGTGTAAGGACTGTAACGAGTGTAGATGGCTTTTAATTTTTTTTGTTTAATTGAATGCACCTGTGGATGATCTCGTTACCCATATTTGAGTTGTGGTAAATTGTTGGCCAACTGACAAACATTTTGCTGCTCTATTCCCATCAGAAGAGTAGAGTCCAATAATTTAAATTTATTTAACAGTTTTCTCTCTCATAGAGCATGAATAGAATTTTGGAAACCATATATTTATAGGAATGCAATGTGCTGGCTGTTTAACAACACTCAGCAATAACCTGTATCAGAAAATAGTGTCTACTGTGTCAGAGTAGGAGGGCATGCACATTAGCAGATGGTAATTAGATTATCTTCTGGTAATTTGGTAATTAAGACACAGTGTTTGATGAAAGGGACTTTTACATTATGGTTTGAAGAAAGAATTTCTGTCCTCTGAAAAGCATCATGAGCTCTGTAATGAATGCAAGCAGCCTAGTCTTTCAATTTATGTTTCACCTGAAAGCTTATATCTCTCACAGACCCCTCACTCTTCGCTTCCCCACATAAATCACACATTTCCAAGGCACAGGATGAGCACAGTTTTCTGAAATTCTTGCCAGATGTCATTTTACTTTGTCACCCAAGAACATAAACAATCTGGTGCAAGCCAGGCAGGCTTTTTTTTTTCTTTCACAAAAAGATCCACAAAAATAATATATTTCAGAAATATCCCTGTTTCAAAAAACATATCAATGAAAAGCTATTCCATTTAACATGAAAAAAATGTTCATTTTCAAAGCAGCTTCTAATAATACTATCAATTTAAAAAAAAAACTGTTGCCTGTAACTTCGTCATCATGAGGCAGGTGGTGGAATCTTGAACAGAATATTTTTCTTTCTAGGAAATCCCATTTTCTAAACCTGCAATTTTCTACAAGAAGTATCAGACAAACTTCCAGGCAAAGAATCTAAGTTAAATATCTTGTGAATGTCAGCCTGAATCTGAATATTGTATCCTCATGTTCATGTTGTTTAAAATCATTTGGGAAGGATTCCTCTCTATCGGTCCAGAGCTAGAAATATATATCACCACATTTCGGGGAATGTATGTATGCTTTGAGCAGGGTTCTGTATCTGTCCCTAATAAACTAGAGCATGATACTGAAGAATTAATATAACTTCAGTTATAAAATAGAAATGGAAAGATACAGTGGCTTTCTGAAGAAGAAAAGGCTCCGGGGAGACCTTCTTATGGCCTTTCAGTATCTGAAGGGGGCCCAGAGGAGAGATGGGGAGGGACTCTTGGTCAGGGAGGGGAGCCATAGGAAAAGGGGGGAGGGTTTTAAACTGAAAGAGAGGAGATTTAGATGAGATACTGGGAATAAATTATTTGCTGTGAGGGTGGTGACACGAGCCAACACACACATTGGCTTGTGTTGCCCAGAGAAGCTGTGGCTGCCCCATCCCTGGAGGGGTTCAAGGCCAGACTGGATGGGGCTTGGAGCAACAGGGCAGGGGGTGGGAACTGGCTGATCTTTAAAGTCTCTTCCAACCTAAAGCATTCTATAATTCCAAATTGTAGTTGTAGCTCAGGTTAACCATTCATTAATAACTGTAATTTGTTCTTAAAGCCCAGTTGCTATAGATTATGTGGCCACCTCAGTATTATATTCCCCTCTGAATCAGGAAGCTCAAAACATTGTGTAATAGCAACTAGATAGTTTGAGAGTTGTTATTCTGTGGTTTGTAATAACCATCCCAAAGCACCTGCTGAGACAGACTGTTTTCTTAAAGCCAACAAAATGGAATTCAAGATGCAAGAATTTATTCCATTCATGATATGCATAAATACACCACTGCTGTGGTATAAGGAGAGATCATAAAATATGAAACATGGGAAACTTAAAACCCAGTTGACCAAGCATTTTCATTCACGATATGATTGTTAAGTGGGGCTGCTTAAGCATGACCTAGTTTTATTCTTTTTTTATATTCAATTTGTTTGTTCAGTGGATTTTTTTTTTTTGCCAAGGAGAAGACCCAGTGATGTGAAATCACAGCAAGAAAGAATGGGTTTGTGGTTTTACCAAATCCAGGAATTTCAAGACAGCTCACAAGGAAGTTTAATTTCACTACATGCTCAAAATAGTAAAAGTTCTGGAAGAAAAACTGCTTACAGCTTTGGCTGTGGGAAAATCCTTATTTTGCTGGTCTACATCAGCTGTGTTTCTTGGCTTTCAAATTTCTTCAAAAAGCACGGAAACTTTGTTGAACTTCATCTAGACCTTAGAAGCATATCCAAATAGAATCTTCTTCCTCTGTTTCTTCCATCTTCTGTTCCATCTTCCCTAAACACCATGGAAAATGCTAAATTCAACTGTAATCCTAATCAATAAACAAATAATGATCATTTTGATATATATGTTTCTCATAAAGCTCTGTTTGCAAATGGAAACTAGAATTTCTGCCCTTGCAAACCTCATGTTACCATTGGGTAAATAATTATCACATGCTTTAAAATCTGGTATAGTCATAAAAACTTGCCCATTCCCATTAATATGAGCATTTCCCAAGGATTCTAAGAAAATTTTGAAAACATCCCATCCCAGACAGTATCCAGAAGTGTACAAACTTTGCGAAAAATTTATTGCAACCAGTAAAGAATACCTTGCACTGCACGTGATTAGCACAGAGTTCTCAAAATTGTTTTCATTTGGTGAGCAATGAGAAACACAGTTTTCTCTGTGTCTCTTTATTATCAGCTTCAGTGTTGATAAATCATGGAACTTCAGTGTGTTACTGCCATGAAAACCTACAACTAATGTTGTGCAACTTTTCTTTCTTAACATATTACACGGTTTGTGCCCCTGTTCAGTTGAGGATGTTTAAGAAAAATAATGAAAAATATCTCTACATCAGTCCTATTACAAAATCACATTCAGACCCACTTTTTAAGTGGGTCAGATTCTGGTTTTTTGGATACCCACCCAAAATGCTTTTCTGTTTTGGGGTTTTTTTTTGGTTTCTGAGACATATCTATCATAGAGCTTTATTTTAACCCTGACAATTTATCTGCACATTTTTCAGGGTGCTTCAAGAATAAGTTACTGCATGTTGATTCTGCCTAATTATCATTTGCTACATACAAATCTATTCCTGACTTATTTGTTATCACCTTTAGTTCCTGTCCACAGCCATCATGTTCTGCATCCCCAGAGGGATCAGCTGGAATATAAATACGGGGCTGCTACACCCTCATTTCTATTAGATAACATGCACATGGTTGTTCTGTACCAATAAGAAACGTGCTGTGTCCACAAATTTGCTATGCTTCAGGTTGTTACAACTTCAGTCTGTTGCAGGCTGTTTATGGCTGATGATTCTAAAAATGAACTGAAATTTTCACCACAACCATCAGGTTTTAGTACTTTGCAATTCTGATTGTCTGGAATGACTGCAAAATCTATTATTACACATTGCAGGGCTACCAAAGACAACTCATCAGACAGGCAAAGAAACCCCAAGACTCAGGCAGCTGACATTGCAGCTTCTTCTGCGACCATCCCTACAGGTGGACCGCAGGCTGTCTTGGGACACTGTCTCTCTACTTTTGCCCTTGGGCCAACCTCTCCATCCTTCAGGTAAAGGGCCCTCCTCACACCCTTCCAACTGATAGGAGAAGGAGATAGATAGCAGAGGGAGCATGAGGAAGCAGTGGCTCAGAGGAGCTTGAGGGCAGGTTTAATGACCAGGAGAGTCACCTGCAAGTGTTCAGGCCAAAAGGCTACATGCCAAGGTGACATAGACTCTAATTTCCTGGGGTGATGGCTTTGGCTGTGATTCCCGATATGACCTGATATCCCACTGGGCCATTCCTGACATATCTTTTGGGGTGCCCACACTGTAAACCACACTGTAAACTGTAAATGCCACTGATCATTAAAACCCATCTGTAAAATAATCCCCTGGGACACCATCATAAGGCTCCTTATGATGGAGCTCCTGTAAGGCTCCTAAAAGTTCATGTGCAGTGATTCCAGCCAAAGCCCCTCTGCTCAGGGCCCTGTACCCAGAAGGTAGGATCAAGAAGAGCTAATCAAGCAGCAAGGGCTCCTTCTGAAATTTCTGAGCAAGATTAGAGAGTGTAATTTACGTGGGAAATTAGTCCAGGAAAATAGTCCCTCACCTTGGGTTTCTGTACAGAATTAGCTTAACGCAATCAAAGGGATTTTTTTTTGAGCAACACTGAGTCTCAGAATGGTGTGGTTTTTTACAATTCTTCAAGTTATATTGAAGCTAAATGTTCAGATCATATCTTTTCTTATGATCTCATAATAAAAAAAATGATCTTACATCAGCAATTGGACCAGCTATGACACAGGAACAACTGCTGATGTATTATGCTCATGTCACATAATGTACAGGCCCATACATACAATTTTGACAGTTAGACAACTCCTTAACAGTACTTTCTTTCTTTCTTTCTTACCTCTGCAGCTTTCTTTTTTATTTTTAAGGTAGTATTTATCTTTTTACCAATTTTCCCAGCTTAAACTTTTCTGATGGTGTAAAATGTAGTTAATAAAGCGATAGTGAGAAGCTATTGAGTAATATCTGCCCAAGGCATTTAGCAATAATTTGCTTGTTCTGTAACCTAATAACCATTTTAGCTTCAGGGTACAATAAAACAGAAGTGCTAATTCAGTGGTGTTAAAGGAAGACTAATTATGCTGGGGACACATCCTATTCTCAGCTTAGCCACTTGTGACCTATTGTGAAGCTACTAGAGAGGAGCCAGGCACTCTCCGCTGAATTATTCATGGCCTTATCTGCTTCAAGGAGCTGATAGAAGCATCATTCACACGTTTTTACTCAGCAGACTCCAGCTGCACTCTCCTCGGCACAATTTAAGAGGAGGGATTCAAGTCACGGACATTCAGATAGGGAAACACGGATTCATGTTCTATGTCATGTTCATCTGATTTCTCAAACAAATCAGAACACCTCCCTGGAAATGAGACAGAGCATGTGAGAAAACAATGAGAAGGAAAAGTCCCTAAGCAAGTGTGTCCGTTGGTTATAACCATGGACTGCACTGAGATGGAACAAGCTCTTCAGGAGCCCAGGAGCTCCCCTAACTCCACCACCTACAGGTGGTGTAACAGTCCCTTTATTCCATGAGCCATTTACTGCCATCATTACAGGGAGCAAAGGACTATACAAATCAGACAAACGTCTTCTGAAATTGGGTTTCTATATTAAAAAAAAAAAGTCTCAAAATGCACATTGCCAACATTCAAGTAGAAATTAACAACCTCTGGGTTGCATCAGCAGCAAAACAGGATTCCTTCACATGCCACCACCTGCAGGGCGCAGCGGGTCGTACCTGAGACATGAGAACAAACAGTCTACATCAATTCTTGAATCAAAACCTGAACCTGACAAGTATGGTACAGTTTTTGCTTCACTTTAAGAGATATGAGTGCCCATAAAAATTATTTCAGATGATACCAAGCAGCCATAATACAATAAGACATTTAATTGTTCTTAGCCATGGGTGAAGCTGAAACAGGAATGAGGAGGAGGAACACTCTATTACTGCACCGCGTTTAAGCTGCTCAGACTCAATAATACAACTTTTTTCCCTGTAAAAACTGAAGGAAAAAAAAAAAGCAATCTTTATTCGCCTGCGTATCATACATCACTATGCAGGGTTTTCTGGTTTGGACCAACTTGTTTGGTAGCTAAGGGTTAGTTAAATTAGTTAAGGTAGTTAAATTAAAATTAAATTAACACTAGTGAGTTGCTTCACATTTTTACACACACTTGAGTTTGAACAGGATGAAAAGTGCTGGGAATATGCAAATTTTACATTCTAAACCTGTTAACACAGGGCATACAAGCGAGTCATTGGTGCTGCCGTCTCAGGCATCACAGTCCTTACTTCAGCCTCAGATAAACTGAATTTTCCTGGTGGAATTAGAAATGTGGAGGCAGAGGAGGAGGGGTCTGATAGTTCCCTGGAATCACCCAGCCCCAGTGGCTGCATATGCCTCTACATATAGATACAGTATTTATATCACAGCACCATATTTGGCAACTAGTTGTCCAGATTGGGTTGATATGCTAAAACAAATAACCATTATCTTTAGAAACAAGCTAAATTCCTTAGAAGTTTTAGTCATACAAATACAATTGTCTGAGTGTCCCCACACATTCCAAATATAGCATTTGTATTCATTAGAGTTCATAAAAAACCTCAAAAATGAAGGAATTTCTGCTAGGTGTTGACCAAATTCACACCAATCCAGCGAGTCAACACGGAGGAGACCAGCACCAACCTCTCTGTAATGTCCTTTCAAGTAGTTATAGATAGTGATGAGGTCTCCCCTCAGTCTCCTCTTCCTCAAACTAAACAGTCCCAGCTCCCTCAATTGTTCTTCATATGATTTATTCTCCAGGCCCTTCCCCAGCTTTGTGGCCTTCCTCTGCACTCGCTCCAGCACCTCGATGTCTCTCATGTATTGAGGTGCCCAAAACTGGACACAACACTCCATGTGTGGCCTCCCCAGTGCTGAGTACAGGAGGACAATCACCTCCCTACTTCTGCTGGTCACACTATTTCTAATACAACCCAGGATGCCAGTGGCAGTCTTGGCCACCTGGGCACCCTTCTAGCTCATGTTCAGCTGCTTGTCAATTAGAACCCCCAAGTCCTTTTCTGCCAGGCAACTCCAGACACACTTCCCCAAGCCTGTAGAGATGCAGAGGGTTGGTGTGTCCCAAGTGCAGGACCTGGCATTTGGTCTTGTTGAAGATCGTACCTAATGTTGGCCCATCGATCCAACCTAAGTCTAAGTCTAGGAGGGTGAGAATAGAAAGATGCAGTGTCCATGGCTCAGTGAGTAAATGATTATCCCCTTCCTTTGAAGCATCCGGTGTCGGATTTTGCCGCAGAGGATGGACACAGATTCAGCACACTCTCACATGTTTCATGATGCTGTCTCAGCTCTGAGGTCCCCAACTTAAATCCAAGCTGTGTGTGTTGGAAAAAATGGACAGAAGCCTGAATGAACAAGATAAAATCTATCCTGGTTCAACCTCTTTTAGTGCAGAATCCCTTCACAGAATCACAGAATCATCATGGTTGGAAGGGACCTCTGAGATCATCAAGTCCAACCACAAAACAAAACAAACAAAAAAAAAACCCCACAATACCCCACCACATCACACCCACCCACAAACCAATAATCTTGAGCACTGGAGCATGCCCTGAAGTACCACATCTACATGTTTCTTAAATCCCTCCAGGGATGGTGACTCCACCACCTCCCTGGGCAGGCTGTTCCAGGGCCTGACCACCCTCTCAGGAAAGTCATTCTTCACAATATCTAATCTAAACCTCCCCTGACCCAACTTCACACCATTTCCTCTGCTCCCATCATTTTTCCCTTGGGAGAAGAGGCCAACCCCCACCTCTCTACACCCTCCTTTCAGGGAGTTGTAGAGGGCCATGAGGTCTCCCCTCAGCCTCCTCTGAGGGAGGATCCTCATGATTCTCATCATGAGAATCCTCATGATGATTCTCCAAACTAAACATGACCAGTTCCCTCAGCCTCTCCTCATACACCAGCTTGGAAAACTTCTCTAGACCCCTCACCTCTTGGTAAGAGCCAAAGACAGGTTGGGTGTTGGAAGCTCTTACGTGCTGGTCCATCTGGTATGGTATTAGGATCCTGGCTGACTCTTTGTGTTGCAGTGTTGGAGCACTTTATGGCAGATCACTTGAGGTCTAGAGAACAAGTCGTATGAGGAGAGGCTGAGGGAACTGGTCATGTTTAGTTTGGAGAAGAGGAGGCTGAGGGGAGACCTCCTTGCCCTCTACAACTCCCTGAAAGGAGGGTGTAGAGAGGTGGGGGTTGGCCTCTTCTCCCAAAGGAATCATAACAGGAGCAGAGGAAATGGTGTGAAGTTGGGGCAGGGGAGGTTTAGTGTGTTTGTGGAGGGGTGTGGTGTGGTTTTGTGGTTTGGTTTTTTTTTGGGGGGGGTAGGTGGGTTGGTTTTTCTTTTGGTTGTTTTTTTTTGTGGTTGGACTTGATGATCTCAAAGGTCCCTTCCAAAACATGAATATTCTGTGATTCTGTGATTTGGGCAAAGAGTCTGTCAGGTCCCTAGATTCCAGCTGCTTCTGACCCATCTCTTCTCCGTTGTATCTTCATCGTAACGGTTTCATCAGCATTTCAGAATGGGTTGCTCTGTGGTCTCTGCGCCCAGACTTTGCTGGAGTAAACAGAAGAGCATTCCCAGCCTTTTTGTATGAGTTTCCCTGCAAGGAAACAAAGGCCCATGGGGAGCTGAAGTGCCCCCATGTCCCCTCCTGTCAGGCAGGTGGGCTGTAACCACAGTGCACACTAGGGACCAGATCAGGGCCATGCTGCAGAGAGCATCACGGGGTAGGTAACATCTTTCTCTACCATCAAGGCTCATACTCAGCTCCTTGCACACCTCAGAGGTAGCTCAATATCTACTGGCACAGGTTCCTCCTGTGGACATCTCTCATAAAGCATCTCTCCATGAGTTTGCTGTCCCTTATGTGTCACAGTCCTCTCACCAGATGTTCAGCCCTGCCAATGTGCACCGAAGTGAGCTGTGAGGACCCGTGAGTTGCTCTGATCATGCTTTCAGCTCCTCTCCAGAGAAGATTTGAAGAGCTGAATTTTGTTTGTGTTGTTAGGAGCTTATATTTTTCCAAATATACAAAATTTTTCATGAATGAAAATTTATTAAAAGCTGCAGATGCATAAAAATGTATTGTTCTGGACAACTCATAGGAAATAGAAACCGTATCAAAAAACCTAGCCAAGAAATCAGGTAATGGAAATCATCTGCAGTGAATCCTCTATGGAATGCTTGCTATGAACAACCTAAGCAGCTCACCAGCTGAATTATATCCATTAAGACAACTCATCCTTAAAGAGAACAGCTTTAAAAAAAAAACAACAAAAAACTAAACCCGCCAATCAGTGAAGAAAAAAAACATCTGGCTATCTGCAATTAAAAAAAAAAAAAAAAAAAAAAAACCAAACAAGAAGAAAGAACAAAAATAGCATCTCATTTCTCCACTTCCTTCCCTGACTTTCACATTCTGCCAGTCAAAGCCTGTTCAAAATGTAGCTAATGGACTTTGTTCCTTCAGCCTTGACATGCTGATCTGGGCTGCAGCTAAGCAGAAAGCATTTATACAATACATGCAAATAAACAAGCATTAGTATTACCATTATCATCATCATTATCATTATTATTATCATCATTACCATTATCATCACTATTAGCAGCAATACCATTATTGTTAAGCAAACTACTATTTATTTCTATCACCAGAGCTTTTAGAAGCTACAGCTGTGGATCAGAACTATCCTGTACCAGCTTTATCCAGTCAAGCAAAGTCCATACTGATAATCTTCTTAGTTTATAGCCCGATTTACACCTGTGCCCAGCTCTGCAGGAGTGGGCTGTGGGTGGATGTCTGGCTTCCACACTTGGTTCCCTGGAGAAACAATAATTTTGTATTTGACCTAAAAGCCAGGGGGACTCTAAATATTGGTGAATGGATCTGGAATGATTTTCACATGAAAATCTCACGGTAAATCCTTCATAGTGACGAACAGACTGGTATTTTCACACGTCCACATAATGGCAACCCTTCATAAATTAGAAAACAGCTAACTGCCCAGAGCTGCCACTGTCGACCAGCACATTTGCAGCAGAAAGTGTTTTATTGCCAGATAAATGCTTATGTGGCTGTATTTATGTGAGGACACCATGGAACCCCGTAAGAAGTAAATCAGCCACGTCTATACCACTCCCTTCTCCAGCTTCTCCAAAGAGACACCAAGCACAGTGTCAGTCCCTGTCAAACTAAGAAGTGCTTGGAGTTAACCAGCACCAAAATTAAACAAAGTCATATTATGAAAGAAAACTATGAAGATGAAGCTTCATAGACTTCAGACTGTGCTCAAGAGGTCTTTCATCTCATGCCATCAGGTGTAGTCTAGGCCCAAGCAGAAGTCTTGCCCTGTGTTTCACTTTGAAACAAGGGAGACAGTTGCCATTAGTCTCCTTAGGGTTGTCCTTCACATACCTCTTGGTGTCCTGTGTTTTCACTGCTGATGATTACCCAGCAAATATAGCCTGTTGAACCTAGGGACCCATCAGTGAAACCACCTGTGTTCAATTTCTTTGTGATTACAGTGTTGCACACAACACTGTGTTGCAACACAACTCGTGTTGCAAATGTCAGGTCTTTGGGATCAAGAAATTAAAATGTAAGCTTCTTCCCCCTTGTTTCCCAAAGTTGCCTTAGCCATTCTGCTCAATTTTAAACCAAAGAACACAAGCAAATGACACCAGACCAGGTTGCTCCAAGCCCCATTCAGCCTGGCCTTGAACCCCTCCAGGGATGGGGCAGCCACAGCTTCTCTGGGCAACCCAAGCCAGGGTTTCACCACTCTCACAGCAAAGAACTTCTTCCTGAGATCTCATCTAAATCTCCTCTCTTTCAGTTTAAAACTGTTCCCCTTTTCCTATCTCCCTACTCCCTGATAAAGTACCCATCAGTAGAGGTAGAACATCATTCTTCTCATCCTAAACCCTGTCACAAGGTGGAACAGAAATTATAATGGATGCAGCCAGGAACACACTCAGCATATTCTTGTTCTTCAGAGCAGGAAAATTAAAGGAATTGGGAACCTTATGACCAGGAACTCTCACTGCATGGCCCCAAGACCTCCCTAAGCATCACTTCCCTCCAATGTATCACTAGTCTGACACTTTACTACTTAATGTCTTAAGCTGCAATAAATACTCAGTGTGTTCGTAGCCTTAAATGAAAGCACCATAGAAATGCAGTCCTACCGATACACTTTGGAGCAAAGACTAATTTCAGTATAAAATAAAAACATAGCCATAATACCAAGAAAAGCCTGAAAGAAAGCAAAGTGGGAAACAGATAGTCTTGGTGGCCTGGTCTGTCTTCATTTGCAAGTCAGATAACTTGGCAGGCGTGTATTTGACTCCGCTTTATAGGATACGCACTAGCAACAAAATTATTTCCTTTATTAAATGATGAAAATTGATGTTTCTCTACCAAATGCTTCAGTAACATAAACCATCAGCTCAGAGAATATGTGAGCAGGATACCTAACACCTTCCTCTCTCATCTTTATAATAACTCTCCTGCAGCTCTTAACAAAGCAGGAAAAGGACCATGTGGCTTTCCCCTAATTTCTTTAGCATTCTTTGGTGGATATTTATGAAGATTATGGCATCTTTGAAACATGACACACTTTTCTGCCACGAGAGAGAGACAGCCTTCCTTCCTTTCCCTTTCTTCTGTGTTCAGGCCATTGGACAAGTAGTCAGGTACCAGCCTGAAAGACCTCATGTAAAAACAACCAGGCAGCAGGGAGTGTTCAGGAAAGTCAACCAGTGATGAGGTGCAGAGATGAAATCACCTGCTTTGCTCAAGAAAGTCTGCCTTTGAGAATATATTTCATTTCTGGCATTTCAGTGTTCCTGCTGGACATCTTCATCTGTCAGTGCTTTAGGTTTTATGATGTCTTTCATCCCAAAAGGTCTTCAAAGGCATACACCCAGCTGCACAAATACCTTCATCTTTGCTTGGTATGACATTCTGCAACTTTTAAATTATATATTCAAATGATGTGACTGCTCAAGGCAGGAAGTGGTATCCTGTAATAATTGCTACCAGAATTTGTTCAGACTGTTTAATTTTTTGTCAAAAGTTTAGATATTCCCTTTTCAGTGTCTTCAAAAGGAGCTTCTGACTCTTGCCTTGTTAGCAGAGTAACCTAACAAACTACTTCTTCTGACTTTGACTTTAACAGCTTTGAAGTAGGTCCTAGATGGACAGTAAACATGGGTTTAAGTCCATTTACTAATATAGATTTCTTTAACCCAGTTAAACAGACAAAAAGGCATCATGTCCAGTATTTATACTCTTGCAGGTAAACACAGTTTCTCTCTGGATCTCCATTTGGAGACCTCATTGACTTTCCAGCCTGGTGGATCAGACAGCTCTGAGCGTCCAAATGACAGCTAATAGACAGCTCCTGTAGTACCTGTGAGGAAAGTCCACTGGGCATCTCGTATCACATTATTATCACAGTTGATACCTATGTGATTGAGGTCTATATTGCTGCTTGGGATGAAGTATCTTTTTCTAGCAACCTGGCAATCAAGCATTTTCCCTATATACCCTCTGGCTTCCTGTACATATGTGTTTTATGTGTCTTTTTAAAATCACATTGATAAGATTGTGCTGTTTCTGAGAAGCCCAGCTACCTCTCCTGTACATCTTTAGTCAAGTAAAGACATTTAAACATGTGCATACCGGAACACTGAGATACCAAAAGCAGGTAGAAAGGTTTTAACAATCTTCCTAAAACTTATTCCACGTTGCATTTTTTTCGGATTTCAATTCTGATAATCAGAACATTTGCTGGTGCTATGTAAATACTACAATGAATATTCATTGGCATGCAAATTTGGGCATCCATCATTCGCCTTCGAATTTCTGCACTTCTAACACGGACATGTATCATTCTAATGCTTTTGCAGACTGAAACCATTTGTTACATTTTACTCTTGGTAATCATGCAGGACTAAAAAGTTTGGGAGGAAGCTAGCGCATAGATCACCAATAACACTGCTGTACTCAGAAAAGCAGAGTTTTTTCTAGTTAGCAGCACACAGGCAAGCAGCAGCCTGTCAGATCCAAGACTCAGTTTTAAAGCAAAGCAGTTTTTGTATTCGTCAGATGAGAGAGATTTAATTTGGAAATATAGAAGGGTAATAAATATAGAAGTCCAAGGCATTTTTATGACATTTTTTCATTAATGTATGCTGGAAGGGAATATTTTCTAAACACCTGATGTATCATAATATTTCTCATTTTACTGACTTATAGAAATAGCAAATATTTTACTGTTTAGAAAAGAATTAGTCCTGGGCATCCCTTGCAATGTTTTATTCACCTGATTTAAGCAGAATTCCTAAACTCTGAATGTTACTCATAAGTTCTGAGTTGCAATTCCCAAAACAATAAGCAAAGCAGAGTCAGAAATGCCAAATGTTATACTGTGAACCCACAAGACATCCGTCTTCACTCGAAGCACTCAAAAGTCTAACTTTTCTGTTAGGGAGTATAAAGAAAAAGAATAAATCTGCAACAGAGGCCAGAAGTCTTTGCAATAGGCGCCCCCTAAAACAAGGCTGATTGTGTTAGGAACATACATAATTATTCTTTTAAAGGTTATAAAATAATTACATCTCTAATTTTTTTTGAACGTAGATTAATTCACTCTGCTGAGTTCTGTGTGAACAGAGAGATCCCTGGAGCTCCTCAAAACCTATCGGAATAATTTTAATTGCAAAAGATCCTGTGGAGGTATTTCTTCCTACAGAATTAATTAAATAATGAAAAGTTACTAGAGTATGCTCATTTAGAAGGATAGCAAATGTTTGCTCCAAGAGAGCCACTTCAGAAAAAAATTGTTTTTCTAAGCAGGTTGTACTGGGGGCATGGAAAGCCAAAACCATCACTCTCAAATATCCTAATAAACAAAATGGAGACACTGGGAAAAAAAAAGAAAGAATTGTTTTTCATGAGTAGTACTACTCAAATATGCATGCTTGGTAAGTTAAAATGGCAATCAGGTTAGGCAGTCCATACATTAAAGTGACTGTAATCCAAATTACCAGTTGTCTCAGTATTTCAGTAAATCAGAATAATGTGCAACTCCAGATTAATCTCCAAGTTTAAAAAATAAGTTTTTCAGTAACACAGTTAACCTCCACTTTTGTAATGTTTTTCACAGAGCCAGCAAACTACGTAACGACAGGAAACCTGTCAATGCATGTTTAATTTTTTAAATTAAATAAACAGCTTTCTGTCTTCAATGAATCTGGGTAATCCCCTGAAAGAGAAATTGGACACTTTGACCATACATTTTTAAAGACCTCAGCTATTTCATTTGAAGAGCAGTGTGTCCAGATCTCCAATACGTAGAGTATAGAGGTTGAGCAGCAAAAGAATTTTCAAAATCTTGTCCATAATGTTAACTTGCTGCGGGTTAAGTGAGAGACATTTTGTCTGTTGATTTGTTAAATTAGATGCTTTTTCCTTGTGCTTTTTTCTAGATGGCTTGCTCGGACAATGATCACACAAAGCTGTTCCTGTTCTGGATAGGGGAAGAATGACAGGGAGGTCTTGTTTCCCTCTACAGTGCTAAGCACCTTCCTTCTCCTTTAAAAAACAACCAAAAAAAAGAGTTGCACGGGATTTCCTGTGCATAAGGGTGTATAAAAAAAGGAGTCACCATTTCTAAAATATTTCAAGTAGTTCTTCAGAAATCCAAGTAACAAAAAAGATGCTCAGTCTGTTAATAATCTCATTCTAATTGGATACTCAGTTTGCAACACTGGAGTTGCACAAAGCATGTACTAATGAAAGAGCAATTAACCTTTAGTTCTGAGTATTTTTTTTTCTTCTCCCCAACATGGGTCATTTACCATAGAGATTATACTTAAGTGGTCTGCAGATGTGACTCCAAAACTGCTGGAGCCTCTGTCTCAGACACATCTCAGTGTGGCACGAGGATAATTAAAAATCTGCTAAAAAAGGAACAGAAGTCCATCCAAAACACTCAAGGAAAAAAAAAAAAAAAAAAGCATCTAAAAGGAAAACTGTTGTGAGCAAAAGGACTTTGAAATTCTGGGATACAAAAAGACTCCTTTCATCAAGATAAGATGCCCCAGCCAGACCCTGAGAGTCTCTTCTGGAGGTCAATGCACTGTCAACGTTTGGTGTCTCGTTGGGTTCGGAGCCCAGCACGAAGCAGGGCCTGGACCATTCGCCGCCTGAACTCTTCATGCTTTATAGCTGAACCACACACTAACTCAGACCATACAGCAATTGATTCCAGCTGCCTCTGCCTATAGCTCTCTGCAACTGTCCAAGGAGTACACAGAGAGAACTGTTCTGGTCAATGCAATGTGAAGAATGTATTACAATTAGTTGGCAGCAGACTTTTCGGATGAGATTTTCTCCAGGGCTTTTCACCAGCTTCCAGAAAAGCATGAAAAAGAGAAAAAAAACCTTGTGTGAGTGTGCTGGAAGGACATAAGAATCAAAGAGAAAGGAGGATTCAGGCCTTTGATTAGCCTCCCAATTCTAGGTAGGATCTAGGTAGGATGCATTTTGGCTACCCTTCCAAAATTATCTATACAAGCATTCACCTGGCATGCTCACCACAGAATTTGTTCAACCACTTTGAACTGGACTGGCTTTGCACAGTTCTGAGAGTCATCTGACAGACTTTTTTTAAAAATTCTCTCTGCCATGTGTTCCAAAGGACATTTGGTTGCACAGTGTTCACCCTTACAGCCTGAGTATTTCACTGTTGTAAGTAACCTGGGCGTCAGAGGGAGTGAAGAGTTCCCAGAGCGCTTGGAGAATGCCCGTGGACTTTTCTTCTGTAGAAGAAAGGAAATTAAAAGTAGTGTCTTTGTAGTGCACTGCCCCATGTTTGTTGAAATCAGTGTCACAAATTTCATGTATCATACTCATGCTCATGCATTGCAACAAGCTTTACAGACTGAAGAACATCTACAGAATTAAATCATGCTAACAATAACAGAAGTGAGGCAATCCTGTGTTTACGGAGCTCTAGAAAAGAGCTGTGGGAGAGGATAATGCTGACAATTCCAACTTTGCCTGGACTGGGAAACTGAGGCAAGGATGCCTATCACTTCAATCACTCCTATCACTTCAAAATGACTCAGTCAGAAATACAATGCCCATTACCTGATAGAGCCAGTGCTTCTAAACAATGGATTGCATTGCCTTGATGTTATAGCAGAAGAGAGAAGGGGAAAAAAAAAGAGTGCTGAAGAGAGATGAAAGCATAGGGAAAAAAAAGGGGATTTTTATCTTGAAATACAAACAAAGATATTGGATCAATTAGATAGAGAGGCAGAAAGCAGAATCTTGAAGAAGCTTGATGTGTTTGTCTATCTTGGGTAGAAGACGAAAAAAATAAAAAAAACAGTCAACCAGAACTCCAGAAATGTTAATTGGTGTCTTGAGGAGCTGAAGTCAGTGGGGCATCCCTGCAACAACCTGGAACTGCTCAGATGATTTACTTTGAACCAGAAGCTACAACCTCCATGAAAAGAGCTGATTACACGGAGCCTAATGCATCCTTCCTGGGTTCTACTTCTGATACAAATTATGATGAATTACTGTTTGTACAGTACTTGGGCAATGTAAATCATTGTTTCTACTTAAGTCCCATGCATTATTAATGGTATCATCCTCATGAAACTAAACATCTTTATGCTACTGGGCAAAATGTGTAGGAATTAATAAGCAAAAGAGAGTAGCGTTTCTGTAACAGGACAACACGGTCCTTCCTCTTATTGAAACGAGGCCAGGAAGCAATCGTTCAGATGGAGCTGAAGTCCATGACATGGGAGGCTGAATATCACTCGTGCTGCCGTGCTACGTCTGAGTGCGAGAGAGGCCGAAAGTGCCATTACCTCCACTTGTGCATGAAATCCTCTTCAGGATGCTTCAGTGATATAGATAGGAAGGTTAAACCTGCCACCTGGGAGTGCTTAATGCACATTGTAATTAGCAGCACCGATTAACTAATTGTTAACTTGTCGGGAGGTAGCACAGAAACAACAGGCCATCTGCCCACGTTGTCTGAAATGCTGTTTTAAAGCTGAGGAGTCTTGCAGCATATTAGGGGTCCTTTACCTCCCTGGTTTGAATCTGGCAACTCAGTATTCTTCCTAATACATCTATCTTAAATGGAGTACCAGCACTGCCTTGAAAACCTTCCAAGCTGGACAACACTTCTGATCTTGGTAGAATTTTTCCTTCCTACCTTCTACTTTCCCCCAGAGAAAAAAAAAGAAAAAACAACAAATGAAACCAAACCAAAAGGGAATTTGAAGAAAATTGAGATCCCAAGGGTTAAATGTTTAAATAAGGAGGAAATTTTAGAAAGACCAGCCCAGGCAGAGGTTCAGAGAAGTCCTGTAGCCTAAAAATAATGATTGCTTTTAGGAGCAATAGAATCCTAGAATACTAGAATGGTTTGGGTTGGAAGGAACCTTAAAGACCATCCAGTTCCAACACCCCTGCTCTGGGCAGGGACACCTCCCACCAGAGCAGGTTGCTCCAAGCCCCATCCAACCTGGACTTTCCTAAGACTGGCTTCTTTGATAAAGGCATGTGGGACCAAATTGGCATAAAGCTTTGGGACGCTGCTGCAGGGACAGATAAATCTGCAGCTCAACACTTCTTAGTTTGGCGGCAGATATTTGAAGCCCTAGTAGAGCTCCGCAAAGAGACAAAAAGACTTCTGCCCCACCACTGCCCCCCTGGACCTATCTTGACGAAGAGAGCTTCTCAGGAGACTCCTTCAATCCTGGGCCAAGTAACCCAGACCAAGAACCTATTTTCTCTTCTTCCCTCTTTCTGATAATAAATTGAAGGAGGCAGTGGGGAATAACCTAACCCCCTCGAGTGATTGTCGTAGTGTGTGGGACAAATGTCAAAAAGAAGCCTTAGGCGACACGGACATTTTGCAGGCATTTCCTTTTATTTATCACAGAAATTGACACAGAGCATAGGACGCTTTGAGTTATGATCATGTTAAAGAGCTGAGGAAATCACTAAAATATTATGGCCTCCAGTCATGATACACCATGAACTTATTAACAGCTCTTGGTGACAGATATGTTATGATTCCTTGTGATTGGAAACTGTTGTTGGGTGTGATTTTGTTGGCTGTGCGATATGCTCTGTTCATGACTGAGTGTCGCAATCTCGTGACTCCTAAGACATTGGATAACTCAACTGGCAATTTAAATCTTAGTGGTGTGAACGAGTTCATCGGTGAGGAGTCCCGGGCTACTCCCAATGCCCAAGCCCAGATGGACAGAGAGTATTTTGAGCAAGTAAATGAACTTGTGCTGCACCCAACCAGATGGGTCTGTACCCAATACAGCCGCTCCAGAAGCTTCCTTTTGTGCTGTCACACAAGCGCCTGGAGAACCCTACGTAACATTCTTGATGGGCTCCAAAATCCAGTAGAGAGACAAGTAGATAACCGTGCAGCTCGTGATATTCTTATGAAACAATTAGGGTTTGAAAATGCTAATGCTGACTGCTGTAAAGTGTTGCAAACAATTAAGAATGCTAATTCCTCTATCACTGATACAATAAAAGCGTGCCAACATATTGGCATAGAAACTCATAAAATGCATCTCTTAGGTGATGTGTTATCAACACAGCTCTTTGTGGGGGCTGCTCTGAAGGCAGACTGTTATAATTGTGGAAAGTCTGGGCATCTTAAAAAAGATTGCACAAGCAGCTCCTCATGTCCTCCCCCTGCCCTGTGCGTTATGGGGCAGAGGCTTGCTAAGCCAGTGGGGAATTTTCCTGAAAACAAATTTTCAATAGGGGCTATTGGCAAGCAGCAGACCTTTCATTGATATGGAAACCAGAAAAACCTGTTTGGGTAGATCAGTGGCTCCTGAAAAAAGGATAAAATGCTGCATTTGCATGACTTAGTACAAGAACAATTGGCCGCTGGGCACATTGTATCCACCACCAGCCTGTGGAACCACCACTGCATTGGTAATACCAAAGAAAAGTGGCAAATGGCGATTGTTACCTTCCAGTTATAAATGCAGTCATTGAGCCCATCGGCATAGTACAGCCTGGTCTCCCCCTTCTGTGCTACCTCAAAATTGGCCAATAGCCATCATTGATCTCAAAGTCTGTTTTTTTGCTATTCCTCTACACCCAAAAGACACATCCCAGTTTGCATTCTCTGTACCATCTGTCAATCAGGAACAGTCCACATGATGATATCACTGGACTGTGCTGCCACAAGGTATGCTAAATAGACCGACTATCTGCCAATTAACTGTAGCAGATGCTTTGCATCCTGTCTGAAGCGCAAACCCTCATGTTATAATTTATCATTATGTGGGTGACATATACTTGTAGCTGCCGAAAAGGACAAAGACTTGCAGACAGTCCTCTGCCAAGTCTACCTTGCTGTAAAAGGAGCAGGCTTGCAGATAGCCAAGCGTGATCCACCCTGGAAATGTCTAGGATGGGAAATTACAACTCCCACCATCCAGTTACAAGCACTGCAGCCGACATTACAAATAAAGACTCTGAATGATCTGCAAAAATTGTTGGGAACTATCAACTGGCTCAGACCTTTTCTAGGTATCACTACAGAAGATCTACACCTCCTCTTTCAATTGTTAAAATGTGATCCTGACTTGGACTCTAAAAGACAGCTGACACCTACTGGACTGCAATGTCTAAACTTACTTTCTCATACCCCACTTTCCAATGCAGTTACAGCATTCACAGACAGCTCCAGGAAAACACACAGAGCAGTGGTCCTTTGGCGATCCACCACACTCTGGAACCAAGATATAAAATGTGTCGATGGATCACCCCAGGTTGTTGAGTTTGGAGAAGTTGCGCATGCTTTTCAGCTTTTTTCTGATGTAAATCTCAATATCATAACTGATTCTTTATATGTTGGGAATATGCAGGAATTGTCCAGCATATAGAAAGCACTTTCATAAAGGAAGTCAAGAACCCAGAGTTATCTGGACAACTTAAAAAATTATGGCATTATCTCCTATCATAAATATCCCTATTATATCACACACTTATATGTCTCCTATCATAAATTACCCTATTATATCACACACTTCTCTTCCAGGACCCCTAGCCAAGGGCAACCATGCTGCTGACAAAGCCACAGTCACCCTCATCACACCACAATTATTTCAACAAGCACAGCTCTCACGTAACTTTTTTTCACCTAAACAGGAAGGCATTACAAAAGCAATTTCAGCTAACCACTGACCAAGCACTTAATATTATCTTGACATGCCCTGAATGCCAATCAATAGCCCTGTTGCTACAACTGGGAGTTAACCCACATGGCACCTCACCACTGCAAATTTAGCAGACGTCACGCATTTTGAAGAATTTGGTCACCTAAAGTATGTATGTGTCACTGTTGATACTTTTTCTAATTATATCTTTGCCAATGCACATACAGGAGAAAAGAGTCGAGATGTCTGACAACACTGGCTAGCAGCTATCGGTGGGTGTACCACAAATCATCAAGACAAACAATGGCCCTGTGTATGTATCTAAAACCACACAACTGTTTTTTACAGGAATGGGGCATTCACCATGTCACTCCACACTCCCTGCAGGGCAGGCAATTGTTGAGCATGCCCATCAAATGCTAAAGCAATTGCTAATTTAACAAAAAAGGGGGAGTCTGGGAGATCGACCATAGGAACGACTACGGAAAGCCACTTTTGTTTTAAATTTTCTAAACAGACCAGTGAATCCACATTTTGGAGCTTCCACAATCTTCAAAACACAGCCAATGGTCCATTCTCGTGACATGGCCACTGGACAATGGGAAGGCCCCGTGTCATTTATAACTTGGGGGCGAGGATATGTTTGTGTTTCCCCAGGAAATGGTCCCAGCTGGATCCCAGCAAGATACATTCAACCGTATCTAGAAGCCAAGCATCATGAATAACCATCAGAAAGAATGGAGCAGTGAATCTTTTCATAAAAGTTCATAAAAGTATCATTGGTTTTAATGTTATCAAGCTGTTAATGATTATGTTACATTTACCATGTTTGTTTCCCTGTGTTACAAAAGCATAAATCAAGTCATGTAACAGCATAGTTAGTAGTAGTTTTATAATTCAACAATATCATTAATAGTAATTTTATAGCTTATAGTAGTTTTAATAGTATAGTTTCAATGTAATCATTAGAATGTAACATACATGTATAATAACATGTATGTTAAACAAAAAACGGGGAGAAAAGGGGCTCTAAGGTCTCCCCGGAGCCTTCTCTTCTCCAGGCTGAACTCTCTCAGCCTGTCCTAACAGCAGAGAGGCTCCAGACCTCGAAGCATCTTCGTGGCTATGAATGAAATGAATGAAAGACAGTTCCAGACCATGAAACTATAGTAAATATGGCATTATAATTATATGAAATTATAATCTTGTCCCAAGTGCACAAGAAGAAGTACCTGAAGTCTTTGACTCCACCAGGAACAGACAACCTGAGCACCCACTGCTGAGCCCACTCTGCTCCTGGGGATCTGCTGCAGCCCCTGGACCCCAGGGGAATCCCCTAGGCCCCCCAGTCTTTGTTGCTTCTTAGAATGAAGTCCAAATTTCATAAATGCATTGTAAATGCATTTATGAAACCTTACTTCCTTCAGATTTTTATCAAAAATTTATTTCTGAATGAATAAATCCTAAAACATTGGTTGCAATAAGGAAACGCAGTAATAATTGCATGTTTTCTCTTTTTTTTTTTTTTTCTCTCCAGTCCCTAGGCATATCTTCGTCAAGTTTCGCTCAAGCACACACAAGTCAATCCATGAGCAGAACTTTGCTCCTCCATGATTTGTCTTTTTAGTCCAATATCCACCCACCCGCCGCTCTCCTAATCTCTTCTTCGCAGCAGCCTCCGGGCACCCCATCCCTCCCAGGGCCCTGTCAGCCTCAGCGGTCCAGATGGCTCTCTCTAAAAAAATGTTGCATTTGTTTAAATGCCAATAGTCCCTCAGCACTTCCCTGAGGTATTCCAATGCGTTTGGAATCCCTGTATTTGTGTCACACACACAGACACACAAAAAAAATGCAACTTCTCTCCAAAACCGCTTACAAGTAGGAAGATGTATAGCATTCAGAAGCAGAGAAAATTCAAACTGCAGCCTATAATGTTAATTACAACCCCTCAACCAGCTTATTTAGATTATTTCCAACTTACTAACAGTGTACAATGGCATGGACTGCTATTAAGTTTAAATTTGGCAGACGTTCAGTGGTACAGAGGACTAAAATTATCATTCCAGAATGTTTAATATATTTTGATATGCTGAATACAGTTTTAATTACATGGCAGGGATATTTTTAGTTTGCAGAGTTCAGTGTAGTATAGAGAAACCTGAGCTGGCTTTTAAAAAAAAAAAAAAGAACCACACCTTAGGTACCAAAAATAGCTTAGCTATGGCAACACACGTCTCCATTTAGGTTAATTTATACTTTAGCCAGACTATTCTTGCTGCAATACTCTTACCGAAGCAGTAAACATAAAGGAGGAAAAAAAAGAAAACCCAAAACAAAACATAAAAAAAACCTTAAAATTTGCAGTCTCATTCCAAGACAAAATGCAAAAAAACCCTTAAAACTTGCAGTCTCAGAAATCATAGAATCAGAGAATCTATGATTTGGAAAGGACCTTTGGAAAGGACAAAATGCAAAAAAACCCTTAAAACTTGCAGTCTCATAGAATCAGAGAATCTATGATTTGGAAAGGACCTTTAAGATCATCTAGTCCAACCATCAACTAATCCTGATTTTTTTTTAAAAAAAAATGAGGAATATAGGGCCATAAAGAGCTAGGACAAAACACTCGTTGGAGAGTCCCGATTAGGACAGGGATTTTGCCTCTAAAGGGCTGGAGGCACAGGCTGTTGGTGATGAGTCACCCTCAGCAGCAGGAGTCACTAGCTCCAATCCAGCTCCAGCCACGGTAGGCTGTTTTCTGAGGCTCTTTGCCATTGCACAATATGCCATACATGGCCTATGCCACTGCCCCTCTTTCTTGCCTTACCTTCTGGTTCCTGCAGCTATTTAAAGCCATTCCAGGTTCTTTGTACTAATCACGGCCTGACCTCGTGCAGTCTCATCCGGCGTTCGATTTGGTGTGCTTCTGGCTCGCTCAGCACCAGATGTTCCTGTTGTTACTGCCAATAAGCCTCACTCGGCACGTATATGATGTCCGCATTAAATCATCCAAACAAGCTGACACCAGCCCATTCCCTCGCTGGCAGTTACAGCGGAGGTTTCTGCTTCTGAAGGGGCCATATGGCACAAACAGCCCCTCTCCTTTAGAAGGGGCCCTTCTAGGCACCCTAAGAGGCTCCTTCCTCCCATTGCTTCAAGCTCCATGGTACCTACACTGATAAACCGAGAAGCTGAGTCTCAAAACAGCTAGCACCTTCAATTAGCATCAAATACTCTCAAAGTACTATTATACATGCCTTTTGTTTGCCTTGTTCTTAGGCATAAGATAACTTCAAGGAGTTTTACAGAGTTCAGAATTCTCTTATCTACCCTTCACTATCCCTATATGTGCTATATTAGAAATTTCTATTAGGAAATGCACATCAGGTTTTTATCTGAATTTTACCCCACAAAAATAATAAGAAAAGAATCCAGACCACCTGTGTGCCAAGAGCACATAATTACTTATCTTTTCTATTTTTTGTTGTAAGACTGAGATTCTTCCGTTGCCTAAAGCACTTTTTGCAGTTTATCTAGTATCAAATGGCTTTGAAATACAAACCTATGGTTTCACAATAATGACACTTTCCCATCTTCTGATGGCTTTTGGGAAATCAAAGCCGAAAAGTATATTTGGATGGCAACTTTGGGTCATAAGCCCATGCAGCGGGATTCTTAGCAGGGATTTCAGGAGGTATGAACAGCAAAGGAAAGACAGAGGAGCTGCTATATGTTGTAAGACATATGTGGAGAAGAAGTAGGAAATGGCGTAACGCATTTATTCAAGGGTAAATTGTCTGGTAAGAAAGAAGCCAGAGGAAGGAAAAGCAGCAAAGTTTAATACAGAAAGTTATGAAGTGGTAGAATTTTAAAAAATATTTTCTTTGCATTGTCATGTCAGATCAACAAGGTCTCTCAGACAATGGAAATTTTTATTCCTCATTCATACTTAGAAATGGCAAGTATTTGATGACTCATTCCATTTGGCCAGGAATGCACAGCTAATGACAAGGGCAGAAGAACCCAGCAAAGAATACAAAGCAAAGTCACCAAGTGTGAGGATGCCAGGGGCATCTTGATTCCAAATGTGGTGGTGTATTCACTGGGTCTCCTGACATTTGTTCCAAAACTTCTTCCATTTCCTGAAAACATTGGCTGCTTGTTGGGAAGCAGTAAAAAGTAAACTTGAGAGGATTGAGGTGTGTTTCAGAGAAACATTTTGTGGGCTTCATACTACTACGGTGGGATTCTTCTGAAAATATTTCCAGATAATAGATAATAGATGATGAGCATTGGTTAAATAAAATGGATATTTAAGTCCTGAACAACTTCAGATATCCAGCCCTTAAACTTGCCATTCTTAGCGTGAATGCAAAAAAAAAAAAAAATTTGCATTTTTAAGTGGAAAAATGAATGGCACCCTTTATAGCTAACCTCCTTATTAGGTTTTCTTCTTTCTTCCTTTGGGCTTCCCAGTACACTCGATTATGCTAAGTTAAGCTTACAGTGCAGCATAGATGAACAGTCTGTATTTTCATCTTTTTCCCTAGGAACTGTCAAGGTCAATCTACTAATCAGTTCATTTTTCCCAGAGATTCACAAGGGTTGATTACCCCAAGGGCATCTCTAATTAATATTCAGGGTTGAAACAGAAGAGAGTTATGCTTGATGCTAATTAAAGCTGGAGACTTTCATCCCCAGAAGCCCACAGCGAAGTCAGGTTTAGTGTTAGAATGTGTTTTGCACCCCTGATTTTACTCCCTTTTTACCATTTTAGAAATTTCTTCCAGAATGGAATATGCCAGATTTTTCTCAGTAGAGTGCAATGGTCTGAGTCACTTTTAGTTAGCTTTAGAAATCTCTGGTACCGTTTCCAAGGTCATCAGACACCTTACACATATTTTTCTTCATGCAAACTGGAGGGACATTTGAGAAAATCCAGCAAACTTCACATCTTAAAACATTCACAATACAGTCTGCTTCCTCTTGCAGCTTCACCCCTCGCAAGAGATCTTAGTGGGCATGAACGGGTTCAGACAATCAGACAAATGTTCTTTGGCCTCACCCAAGCAAAGCTGATTCGGATATCCCTGATACATAGACAAAGTTCACTGAAGACTTCCTCTAAACGCTGTAAAACCAGTGGGAAGACTGCCACCTAAATGGACTTCAGATCAAACCTTACAAAGACATGAAAAATGGAAGTTTTATATGTCCCTGATGTATATTCATATTTTCAGGCGCCTTTACCTTATGGAGTTCCTGCCATTCCTCATTTACCTCCAGATACACAGATTAATTACTCTTGATACACTATTAACTTGTCATTTCCAGATCTATACACAGGGCGCTGCATCACCCTCTGTGTCACTGATATTTGATGTCCTGCTATTTGCTTTTCTTCATAGGGCCAGGGTCTCTGAGGAACAAAAGACTGGAAGTAATGTGCTGCACCCATTAAAATTAATTGCATGCAAACATTAGAAACCAGCCACCCATTTCAGTCATGAAATATGAATAAGGATTTTCTGAAAGCCATTTATATTAAATTACTTTTATGATAATATTTAACTTTCTTGTATTAAATATTTAGTGCCCTTTTACTTCCCCAATGTGATGAACCTTCAAGCTCCCATATTTTTGACAGAACTGCAGAAAGGAGCTCAATAACACCTTCAACTATTGTCTTTGAACCTACAAGGTGATTCTTATGAGCAGGAGTAGACAAATAAGCCAGAGGCATGAGCACCTGCATGAGGCAACACTGGCTGATGTGCCAACCATTTTTAATTCTGATGGGGCATTCACTCTTTGGACACACTGCATTCTTCCTCAGAAGATCTCAAAAGACATCACTAACTTGTAGTAAATGATCAAGAAGAGTGGGTGCATCAGGAAGAGTGTGACCAGCAGGTGGAGGGAAGTCATCCTGCCCCTCTGCTCTGCCCTGGGGAAGCCACATCTGGAGCACTGGGACCAGTTCTGGACTCCCCAGTTCCAGAAGGACAGGGAACTGCTGGAGAGGGGACAGCAGAGGGTTACAAAGATGATGAGGGGCCTAGAGCATCTATCCTATAAGGAAAGGCTGAGGGACTTGGGTCAACATATGATCAACACCTATAAATACTCAAAGGGAGGATGGGGCCAGTCTTTTCTCAGTGGTGCCCAGGGACAGGACAAGAGGAAATGGGCACAAATTTGAACACAAGAAGTTCCACCTAAGCATGAGGAGGAACTTCTTTGCTGCTTTGAGCGTGGCAGAGCCCTGGCAGAGGCTGCCCGGAGAGATGGTGGAGTCTCGTCTGGAAACA